>JARHVA010002124.1:2695000-2802852 GCA_037957365.1 Torreya grandis | reverse complement strand
TGCTCCATTAAAGTGGTGTGTGGATTTCTTAATTGGCACTTTTTCCACATGTTGGTGCCTTGAAAATTCATGTATTAGTTGTCAAAATATGCCCACTTAGTTGTATATTATGAAATGATATTTTTAAAGTATGATATGACTATTTATATGATAATTATAAGGGTCAAAAGAACAAAAATCTATTTTGGATGGGAAAGCCCATGTTCACCACACCTCATGAGAGGTTAATCACATGGGTGCACATGAAAACACATGAGCACCACACCTCATGATAGGTTGATCACATGAGTGCATATGGTAAATCATGAGTGTTTTGTGCACATTTATGGACCCATGGTTGGCACATGGTTTGTGCACATGCCTGTGTACATGGGTCGCACATGGGTTGGCACATGATTGTGCACATGTGAGCATATGGTTTAGCACATGTTTATGCACATTGGTTAGCATATGGTTGTGGACATGTGAGCATATGGTTTTGCATGTAAATTGACACATGGTTGGCATATGTGAACACAAGGTTTTGCACATGGTTTTATAAATTATAAATGGTTTCTAGGTTATTATAAGTATATAAAATGAAGAATTGAGGAGAAGTTTATATGAGTTATTATAGGCACTAAAAATATATTAATTGAAACTATTTTTATCATGATTATATGTTGGTAATTATCCTTTGAAGGATTACTCTGTAAGTATATTTTAATCATTATTGATTTCAGTAATATATTTAGCTACATTGGAGTGTGGGATTTTTATCCTGAAAGGGTTTTCACCACGTAATCATTGTTTTATGGTATACTATTTATTTTAGTGATATGTTTTTTCTTATTATTTCTATATAAATTTATTTTATTTAAATATTATCCTCTCAAGGTTAGTGTAAATAATTGTTTTCATGGTCTTATATTATTTTTAATTGGTATCATAGCCTAGCCAGTTTTGGTTCTAGTTATGGATTGTTGGATTTTTTGAGCTAGTCTAGTTTTGAGTGGGAGCTTGTGTAGAATATATTTGGATTTATTTTTTGTATTAATTTTTAATATGGAAAGCACATATGGGAGTATAGAGGTTAAAAATGTTTCAAGGAATAACTTTGGTATGTGGAAGTTGAGGATAGAAGATTTGTTGATTAATTGAGATCTATGGGATGACATCAATGAAAGTGTTTATAAAATTATAGATCTTATTGAAGCATCTAGGTATGATGATATGGACCAAAAATCCAAAGGTCTCATGATATTATGTCTGGTTAACTTTATCCTAATTAATTTCCATGAGGAGACCACAACGAAGTAGTTGTGGAAGAAACTAGGTGAGATTTACCAAGTTAAATGTTTAGTTAATAAAATTTTATAGAGAAATAAGTTATATTATTTAAGAATTGAATAAGTTGGATGACTTACAAAAAACCTATAATAATTTAATATGTTGATGTCTCAATTAGTATCATTTTGTTCCAAAATGGATGAGGAAGAGAGATGTCAAATTTTGCTTTGCATTTGCTTGACTCACGGTATTCTCTTGTTTTGGTTATAAGAAGTACTTATATAACATTTAAAGTTAATAATGTTGTAGGTTATTTAATTTTTGATGAAATGAAAAGGAAATTTTCCATCAGTGCCAAAGATGCCTTGAACATTTGTGGAAAATCTAAATAAAGGCAAAAATAATGAGATGTATAATATGTCTAGATCCAAGTCCAAGGGGAGATCCAAATCTCCTAGAAAGTCAAAGGTGAGATGTTGGGACTACGTAATTGGTCACTTCCAAAAGGACTGTAAATAATAAAAGAAGAAAAATAAGAAGCTTGATTCTAATTTTGAATCTGAGAAGGACAATGGTGATGTATTGATTACAGCCTTGACAACTTGTGTAAGTAATGATGCATGGTTAATTGATTCAGGTGCATCTTCACATATGACCTCTAATAGAAACTAATTTTATAAGTAATAATATTATTATCAAGGTAAGCTACAATTGGGTGATGATTCTTATCTATCTATTATTGGTCATGGTAGAATAAAAATCATATTTATAAATGGAGGGATTAAATGGTTTGATGGTATGTTTCATATCCTTGGATTAAATCATAACATATTATCTATGAGAAAATGAATATATGTAATTGTGTAGATTGTCTTTTCTTAAGTAGGTTGTAATGTGGTAAGAGGTGCTATTTTGATAGCTAAAGGCATCAATATTGACACCTTATACAAGCTTGATGCATGCACAATCAAGTGAAATAGTACTTCTATGAATACTAAATATGAGACTAGTTCATTGGATAAAAAGGTAATTATTAATTTTATGGATGGTTATGGTTTATAATTACCTAAGGGTGCTCATTATATAGGGTTAAAATTTCATACATAGAAGACTATGTTATGGTACTAGAGACATGGCCACATTGGAGAATAAGGTCTTAGTGCCTTGAAGACTAAAAACCTTGTTGAAGGTTTATAGATTGAAATATTGAATTTGATTTCTATGAGCATTACATTTATGAAAAATAAAACCGCATTCAGTGTTACAAGAGTTCTCATAAATCTTATGGTGAATTGAATTTTATTCATTATAATGTATTTGGTCCTATTAATGTTTCTTCAATTTCAAAATACACATATTATGTTTAATTTATTGATGATTATAGCATAATGATATGGGTTTATTTTTTTAAGGATAAATTTAAAGTTTTCAATTATTTTAAAGAGTATAAAGTAGTGGTAGAGTTGCAAACTGGAAATAAAATTAAATGTTTGAGGACTAATAATGGAGGTGAATTTTTATCTAATTATTTTGACATATTATATAAATATGGTTGTATACAAAGACAAAATAAACTCTATAGTCACCACAATAATGGAGTTGTATAAATAATGAATAGGACACTAATGGATAAGGGTAGGAGTATGAATAGTGGTGTTAGAATGGAACAAAGGTTTTGGGTTGAGGTTGTAGCCATTGTTTCTACCTAATCAATAGGTCATCTACATCTAATCTCATTGATAAAATTCCTATGGATGCAAGGTCAGGCCATAAATCTTGATTGATACATCTTAGAGTTTTTTTGTGAGGCATATGCACATGTGCCAAAGGAGAAGTAGTCAAAATTGGAGAAAAAGGATGTTAAATGTATCTTCATTAGTTATAGATATAATGTGAAAGGATACAAGCTTTGGGATCCTATAACACAAAAGTTATTATATCTTAGAAGAGTTATTTTTATAGAAACTGAGCCTTCTTCTATTATACTATAGATAGAATAAATATAAAATAAGTAAGTGATTCAACTTCATCCTACACCTAAAAATGTTGATTGGAGGCCCAGAGATAGATAAGAAGTTGGGAAAAGCTCATCAAGCTCTGAATATTTAAAAGAGGAGGAAGAGGAAGAATAATCTTCACCTCAATTTGTTTGATGGTCTACAAGGTGTAGACAACCACCAAAAATGTATGGGTATTTTCATAATGATTGGAGATGCATATTTTCTTTGAAAACTAACATTGATGAGCCAGGATCTATAGAAGAAGATTTGGGTATGAATGATGTAAAGTCTTTAAAGATTGTTATAAAATAAGAAATGGCATATTAAAAAAATAATGATACATGATACCTTGTACGATGGCCTAAAAGATGTAAATCTATTGGATACAAGTGGGTGTTCAAGAAAAAGATTGGTTCGGATGGAAGTATTGAAAATAACAAATCTCAGTTGGTTACAAAAATTTATTCTCAGGTTGAGGGTGTTGACTATGGTGAGATAGTTTATTATATTGCTAAAATGACACCCATTAGATTCTTGTTTTCTATTTTATGATTTAGAGATTGGGGAAATGGATGTGAAGACTATTTTCAATCATGGTGATTTGGAAGATGTCATAGCCAGAGCATTGTGTGTTGAAAGGTAAAATAAGTTTAGTTTGTAAGTTAAATAAATCTTTGTATGCTTTGAAATAGAGTCCTAGGATGTGGTAACAAAAATTTAATACATATGTGTTGAGTTTGGGGTTTGAGCAATTTAAATCTGATCATTGTGTTTATTATAAAATAGATGGTGATCATTTCCTGGTTATTGCATTATATTTTGATGATATGTTATTTACTAAAAATGATAAAGTTTATGATTTGAAAACTTAAATTTCAACTCTTAGCAAAGTTTGAAATGAAATATTTTGGTGATATGAGACACATTCTTGGGATGGAGATTAGAAGAGATAGATAGAATAAAATTATATGGCTTGGCCAGAGTAAGTATGTAACTTCAATATTAAAGAGGTTTAACATGTAGGATTGTAAACCATTGTGTGTTTGTTTTTTAGTTGGAGTAAAATTATCTATTTCATAATGTCCTACATCCCTATAGAAGATGGAATACATAAGCATGGTTCCTTATCAGAGTATAATTGGAAGTTTAATATATGTTATGGTTAGTACTAGACTAAACATTACTCAAGAAGTAAGAGTTCTTTCCTATTATATCTCTAATCCTGGTAGAGTTCATTGAGATGCCATTAAAAGAGTCTTAAAATATTTGTGTGGTACCATTGAGTATTCCTTATGTTATTATGGTAACTTGATTGAAGATAAATATTCTTTTGACATTTGTGGTTATATGGATTTAGACTAGGCGGGTGATGTTGATAGTAGAAGATCCACTAGTTTTTATGTATTAACTTTATTTGGTGGTACAATAAGTTGGATGAATAAGAAACAAATTTTGGTTACTTTATCCACTATAAATCTAGAGTATATGGAAACAAATCATGCCTATAAAGAAGTCATTTTACTTAATATACTATGTCTAGATATTGGATTAAAATAGGGCATAGTCATAATTCTTTGTGACAGACAAAGTGTTATTCACCTAGCAAAGAACCCAACATTTCATGCTATGACCAAATTATATTGATGTGCACTATAGTTTTGTGAGAGGCATGGTTAAGGATGGCAGGATGAAGATGATTAAGGTAGATACTTTCATGAATGTTGAAGATTCATTAACCAAACCTATGAGCACATAGAAATTTAGATGGTGTTCAGAATCTATGAGCCTCTTGACCCCTAGCAATTGAGTTCATGATGGTATGGCTCCCCTAGCTCTTGCAAGGTATTATATAAGTGAGAGAATGTTGGAAATTAAGGTTTCTTAACGTTGTCAATTCCTAAGTTTATTTTTCCATAGTAAATTTGACATTTATTTGTGTTCCATCAAAATGGGGCATGGATTTTTTAGTCAAAACTTTTGCCACATGTTGGTGCCTTGAAAAGTTATGTTTTAGTTGTCAAAAGATGCCCACTTAGTGGTATATCATGAAAGACTCCTTTTTAAGTATGATATGATAATTTTTATGACAATTATAAGGGTCAAAATTAGGGGAATATATTTTAGATGGGAAAACACATGTGCACCACACCTCACGAGGGGTTGAGCACATGGGTGCACATGGAAGCACATGAGCACCACACCTCATGAGAGGTTAAGCACATGGGTGAACATGGGATCTCATGAGTGTTTTATGTGCATGGATGGGCCCATGTTTAGAATATGGTTTATGTACATGGTTGTCCACATGAATGGCACATGGTTGTGCACATGTGAGCACCTGGTTTAGCATATGGTTATGCACATGGGTTGTCACATGGTTGTGCACATAGATTGTCACATGGTTGTGCACATATGATCACATGGTTGTACACATGGTTTTGCACATGGTTTTGTAAACCACAAATGGTTTCAAATTTGTTATAAGTCTTTAAAATGAAAACTTGAGGAGAAGTTTATATGAATTATTCCATGCACTGAAGCTTTATGAAGAACAACTATTTTTCCCCTGATTGTATGTTGTTGATGATAATTTGAAGGCTTACTTTGTGAGTATATTGTAATCATTATTTATTTTTAGTAATATATTTATCTACTTTGGATTGTGGCATTTTTATTTCGAAAGGGTTTTCCCTATGTAATCATTGTGTTAAGGTATACTGTTCATTTAAGTTATATATGTTTTCTTATTACTTATATAACAATTTAAATTTGTCTTACATATTCTCCTTTGAAGGTTAGTTTAAATAATTATTTATGTGATCTTATAGTCCTTTCAATACACACCCTACAAAAGTGTGCAAAGGGGGACAAAGTAGAAGTGAAAACCAATTCTTGTGTTATGGAGGTTATTGTGACCATGGTTACCAATAATACTTTCTGCATAATTGTGTATATGAATAAGGGCCATCACATCACCCAACTAAAACACTATAAACCTAAACAATTGTGGCATTGAAGTTTACTAAATACCTTGCATACACCACTCCATATGATCTACCGAACCATCAAAATGCTTAACAAAAGTTTAATGATATTGCTAGTAGCAATGATGTGTGTGTGTGTGTGTGTGTGTGTGTGTGTGTGTGTGTGTGTGTGTGTGTGTGTGTGTGTGTGTGTGTGTGTGTGTGTGCGTGCGTGCGTGCGTGTGCGTGTGTGTGTATTTGGGTTGCACCATTCACAATAAATACCCATGTTTGGGTGACCTAAATTGAAGGATAGTATTATGTCTTACAAAAATATGGGGACATTAACATTGTCATTTATAATTAACATTATAGAAATAATTTTGACAATTTACTTTGTACGCTTTGATCTATTTTATGTAAAATTATTTATTGAAGTGTCAGTATAATATATAATATAATAGAAAGAAATATTAAATATAATTTTAACATTTATGATATTTTTTTAAGTTGCAATTTAAAATTTCACTTACTATCTAAAAAAAATATTATATTTTACCATTAAAAAATAAATTACCATACGACATGGCTATTAAATGGCCTTGTAACAATAAAATTAAACATTAGGAAAATAAATATTGTGGGATTTCGTTTATATTTGAGTCACCAAAGGAATTAAAGTCCCTCAACAACTAATCCACAAACTATAGTTCATGGTATCTCATCCCTAGCTATTCCACTTATTTGTCTAACGTCACCACCTTACATTTCTTTATCGGTATGCAGTTTCTACCCACCAAATAATTATTATCTCCATCTCGTGGATACCCGTTAATCAACACCACCTCACAATTTTTTAATTATTATTAGTATTTAACTTATTCAAAAATCATTTTGTTCAGTTTATATAGTTTTAATCGAAGATTTCTCTTGAGAATCACCACGTTTCATTTCAAAGCATTTGTCAACGATTTTGGATGAATATATCATCATTTTTAGTCACTGCTAGCAGAAAATTATAGGAATAATCGGAAACAATAAATTATAGTCAATAATCTAATGAAATGTAAGAATTTTTATTTAATATTCAATTTTCTAAATTTTTTATTTAATTTTTATAATTTTTAGACTTAAAAAAAATTAAAATTATATGTTTATCATTTATAATCCAACATTTTCCATTAACATAGAACACATGGATAACATCAATCACTTTGGATTCAAGCTTAATTATTTAATAAATACAATTTTTAGAAAACTCCCTCATAATGCAATAATAGTAAAAATATACACGTAACACTTTAAAAGCATGTTTGGTATTTTATTATATATTCATGTCCACTTATCATCTTATTTGCATTCAAGTCTTGTCTTTTAGCACTTATCCTTTTTTTAAATTATTTTTATAATTTTATATAAATGAAAAAAAATAGTTTTGTATGATATATAGTAATACAAAGAAAATACTTTATTCCCATAATTTTACTCCATGTATGCTAAGTTTAATGTTAAAAAAATAATATTCATTTTTGAAAATTAATTTTATTATACTATCTATTTATTTATTTATTCAATATATGAGTGAAGAAACATGAAAAACTGAGTTTATCTTTTGTTGGTATTCAACATTAATAGGACTTCTTATTATATCCCTGAAAATACTACTAAAAGTACTTTGATCTTATCAATGACCACCAAATCTACTAAATTAAATACATAACAATATCATAATATTTTTTATTAAATCGTCTAATGTATTATTTACTATTACATTTTACTTTTATTATAATTTTACATACAAAATCAATTTTAAACAATTAATAATATTAAAAAAAAGGACTAGTCATTACTCACCCTTTTTATTTTCTTTCTTTTAAGATATTCAACCTTTTCTTCCAAAGGCTTTATTCCTATTAGAGAATAAAAGTCTTAAAATTATTTATTAATTAATTTAATTGAAAAATATGTTCGTGTAGTTTAATAAATTTAACACTGAAAATAAGATATTGTAATTTTAAGCAAATTCCAAATTCCAAAATGTTAGATGTTGAAAATTTCAAAATAGTATATGTCATTTCTTTTATTAACAAATATTTAAAAGTGTTTGTATGTTAAATTTGCCTTTTTATCAAATATAATTATCGCTATTTTATTAAAAAAATATTATTATTGTAATAATTTTATTTTTATTTTTTACATGAAAGTTACTTTTTTTTTATTACAATTCAAATGAATTCTAATAAATATTCATGAAGATTATTTTGAGATATATAAAATATACATATACCAAATCTAAAATAAAAATAAAAATATTATTAAAACTTTATTTCTATTTTTAACTATAATTAATTTATAGTTTACATAATTATAAATCCAATAATTTTCTTAATACATGCCTATCTCATAAACTTTAATTTAAATTAAATGATATTAACACATATTCATATGGATTTGATATGTACTAAAAGGTATTTATATTCTACACAAATTTTGTGAAATCAGTATGCTAAACCTTTTGATACATTTTAATATATATTAGATTTATGTAGATATATAGATCTTTCTATAATTTATTTTTTTTCCAAAAAATATATTTTTCAACCTACATTAACATTGATTTTTTAATGTGAAAGTGAACGAATGACATATTTATTTAGTCCTTTTAATTTCATGTAAACTATTTATTTGTAAACAATGGTAGTTTAATCTTTCTTTTAAAAAGGTATTTTATATAATAGTTATATAAATAATTATTTATATCCAATAATCTAGATTACAGCTTACATTTATTTTATTTTTTAAAATGCATTCAATCTTACAATTCCCCTACATGCACAAAACAAGATAAAGTCGTTAAAACGATTATTGTAGCAAATATGGGAGCAACCCTGAAATCGATACTTGATCTCTTAAATAATTAAGCCGGTAAACAGAAGACATTCCCCGGTGTATCCAATGCCACTCGAAAGAAACTCCTAGGCAATTCATCTTCATTCATGAACACCTTATAAAATTGTGTTATGTGGGAAAAAATAAAAGAGAATGCCAATTCCTATGTGACAAAGGCAATTGTGACCACTACTAGTAACAATGTCCATGTAATGGTGTAGATGGATAAGGACCATCTCATTAACCTTTCTTAAATGCTACAGGCTTGAACACTTGTGGCACTGAAATTTTAGGAAATATCTTCCATACACCTTGCAATATGCTCCAGCCAGCCATCAAAATGTTTAGTCAAAATTTTATGAAATGCTTAGTAGTAAAGATATATTTGTAAGAAATACTTAGTTTCACCATTCACAATAAATACCTATGTGTTTTTTGGCATGAATTTGAAAGGTGTTAGCATTGCCAGTTAGGGTCAATTTATATAGGCCAGCTTAGATATAAGTGGCATTGTTAACTATTTCCTAATAAATATTTTAAAGTTTTTTTATATTAACTTAGTTTTTTTATTTTGTAATTATCATAAATATATATTAAAAAAATTGTTACAAATCTAATGATTATTCATAAAAATCATTTTAAAAATAAAATTAGAATATACATAAATTAAATCTTAGATTTTTTTAAAATATGAATTGAATAAATTGAAAAATAAATGTGACAAAGTGCAAATGAGATGAGTCTAACATGAATGAACATCTCAACAATAAATACATGAAATGATATAAAAAACATGATCAAATTCTAATAAAAACATGATCATAATATGCAATGTATGTAAATTAAATGATCCAAACCAAAAAAAAAAAAGAAGAAGAAGAAGAAAACACCAAAAACTAGATTGTGGAGAAGTTTTAAGACATCATAAATACAAAACAATAAACTCCAATAGATATGGATACATACCACAACATGAATTCAATCTTTCCTCAATTTTTATTGTTAAGAATACAAATAATATAGAGCAAGTGTAACAAATGCCACTTATTGAAAGAATATAAATGTAATGGAATTAGATGTTACACTCAAAATAATGAAGATCAAATATAATAATATACTTTTATTAGGGGAAATGATATATACACTTTTGTAATCCAATAGTATAATATATTGTCAAAATAAATAGGAACAACATATAAAATATTGAGTCACAAGAAGAGACAACATTGTGTCCAATAAAGTGAAGACAAATACAAGAGTTACAAAGGAATGTAAGATAAACTAATTCTAATCATAATAGAACTGGTAAGAAACATTTAAAATTATATAATCTCTATTTAAACATGAACTAGATAAACTTTATTCACCAAAGCATGTGTTATATCTGTCCAGGATGTTATCTTATAATAAAGAATTATCGAGAAACTAAAGGGTTATTTTGTACCATAACAAATATCAACAAATGAAATAAAATTATCACTTTTATTCATTTATTGTAATATGTATCATGTACCATAACCATTTAAACTTGAAAACTTAATACACAATGAATAAATATTGATGGTTTGTGTCAAATCAATCCTACAAGTGACTTATGCAATTCCAATTTAATATAAATATAAATGATATAAAATTAATTTTACACAAGAAGCAAAAATAATTGTTAATTTTTACTTCATTGTAATAAATATTCATCTATTACTATTTTTTGAAAGAGGCATCAACATAAAAAAAATTATAATTTTATCGTTAATAAAGATAGGGTATAGAAACCACTTAAATAAAAGATATGTCCTTAAAAATTATATACCAGTTCAATATAAATGTACATATTTATAAAAATTATCTAGTTGAATGTCTCTAATACCAATAAAAATGACTTCCTTAAATTTAATCATATTTATGTATAATTGAACATGATTAAATTCTCATACAAATAACTATTTATTTGTGGGTCTAGTTATGAATATGGATGGAGTAAATATCATCGATCACACTATGTTGATAGCCTACAAACCACCCAACACCTCAAGAGATATCAATTTAGTTCATGCATAGATAAATAATATTAATGTAAAGGTTGATGCAATTATTTATCTAGGCGTACAATTGGTACATCTCTTTTGAATGTGTATGTGATAGAGGGGTTATTTAATATGGTGTTTCTGATACTATTTCTTCATGGAAGAAGCAATTGGTTACAATATTGAGTAAGGTAAGTTCATTTACATGAATTTGTTAAACATTTATTTGATATTAGGATTAGCATTTCAGGAATCACCTTCATCTATAAGTTTTGTGATGAGCATGATCATGTAATATCGAGCACATAATTATTCAATGGTTATTTTCAAAAATATTTTTGAAATTTTTCTAATTAGAATCAAAAAATTGTATTTAACCATATGAAAAATGTACCTCAATCCTATATTTTTTATCATGTAATGTAATTTGACACAACTTTGAAAGGTACAAAGTCTTATTTTAAAAAGTACCATATTAAATTAAGTGACATGTTACATCAAACTCAGACACTAACTATTTTATTCACTTTGAGTGTAACTAATATGCATTCTCTGATCTTCATACATTAATTTATTAAAACCTACCAATAAACCTAAAGTACGTACAAAAATAAAGACAAAAATATATTATTTACTATCTTTATATTGTTCTTACTACATGCACCTTTGAAATGTAGTGTGATAGGATCTTCATGTTTATGTGCTTCTAACTTCTTTCAAATTTTCTTTCCTTCAATTCTTGTGACATTTATGTTAATTCTCTATTTTATTTTATACATGTCATGTTTTAATATAAAACTTTGACAGTAGAATAATCAAAATGTAACGGGATCTTGTGTATATGCTTTAAATTTATTTGAAGAATGAATTTATTTTATATCTTGTTATATTTTTAATTGAATTAAAATATTTCTTAACAATTTGTTTCAAACCAACTATATATGGAGTTAAACCAATCAAAACTTAATCACATGATAACCAAACAATTCAAGTTCATGGATTCACAAGCAAAAATGATCACTACTTACACTTGGGTTGTAAGATATAACTTTTAACCTACCACATCACATTGTTTTGAGCGCTTTTAACCTTCCATGCTTATGAAAATATGTACCTTGTAGAGGAGACTAAAGATTAAAAAAAAATCATATTCAATACATATTTCAATTTCAACGCATTGCAAATATCATATATATTAAACATAAATATGTTAAATAACATTATAATTTTTTGTGAATTCATATTTTATTCATTTTTATTTTTGTATAATCTATATTAATTATAATTTTATTATTTAAATAAATTTAATGTTTATTTATTAAATATAGACCTCAACCTTTCTCATTAAATTTTTTCTCAAATATATTAATAAATAGATTATTTTAAAAAGTATTAAAAGCTTTCTATACTTATAACAATTATGTTGGAGATATGACAAATTATATAAAAACTATCTTTTTGTCTCATTTTCTTTCTATAAACTTTATATCTCATTTTCTTTCTATAAACTTTATATCAACCTCTTCTTAAATTTCTACACAAAATCTTATAATAATATATAAACTCGTCTATTTTATATATATATATATATATATATATATTACAATATCATTATTAAAAAAAAACAATCTGTCCTTTAAAATGATATCTTGATTATGAATGTTTTTACAAATTTTCACATCTAAATTGTATTGTTATAGGATAAGCAATGTACACTTTGTGTTTCTATTAGCTTTCTATATATCATCATAGCCTTTATTTGTGGATAGTGTTAATAATATTTTCTTATGTTTTATATCATATTCCTATGTCACGTTATATTTTTTCTTATGTTTTATATCATATTCCTATGTGTACTACTATATATCACATTGTTTTTTGCTTTTTCTTTTTTCATGCGTATCAATATTAAATTGCGATTTTTTATAGCAAGACCCAGGAATAATTCATGCGATTATGAATAAGTTGTATTAAATTTTTTTTTTAAAGTATAACACATTGGTATGAGCAAAGCAGTAAATTTATAATATATTTAATTTTAAAACAGATTACTTAGATTACTTAATTTTATTTATGAATGTAATTTTAAATATTTAATATATAATTTATTATTAAAATATTTTTTTTAATAATTTAATTATACAAGCAATAAAAATATAAAAGGTTACACATAATAATATAGTTGATTAGAGTTTACTGTTCAGACACGATACCGTATTAAAAATATAAAACAGAAATTTAGAAGAAAATTCCAACACAGAATACAATACCTACGAGAAGACGTAGGGGCTCGTCCTTAAATCATTTAATGATTTCAAAAAAAACTCTGCCCAAAGAGAAGTTTTAATATAAAATTTAAAAACGGTTTGGAATGGAATCAAAAGGTTTGCTTCTGAGGATGTAAGGCGTTAAATAATTGCACGAAAATATTATGTATATCTCGCATCTTATCACTTCCGCAAGCAATAATTTCACTAAAATATGAATCCCACAAATATTTTCTATCAAACTGATAGAACAGCCATAAATTGTTACTGATGTCTTGCATTTAACTATTTACGGGAGAGAAATTTTAACAAAATTGACTTATATTCAGAGGACCAAATTCTAAGTGGGAAGGTAGAAATGGTGAATGGCACTCCCTACAGCACCCATGTTTGCGAAGAACTTGAAAATACATAGCCATATCGTATAGCCTGTATTTAATTCGGAAACACAAGTCCGATCTTTCTTGTGAAAATGCACTAAATCTCCCACAATCCCGCTGCATGCACAAGGCAAGCCGAAGCGACTACAACGATTGTAGCAAAGATGGGAGGAATTAAGAAATCGATACTCGATCTCTTAAACAACTGCGCAGGCAAACACAAAACGTCCCCTGGTCTATCCAAGGCCACTCGAAAGCAACTTCTGTTGTTTGGCAATTCATTCTCCTTAATGCACGCCTCTGAAAATTGTGTAGATGGAGACAAAGTAGAAGTGAAAGCCAATTCCTGTGTAACAGAGGCGATTGTGACCACGGCTGCCAACAACACTGTCCACATAATAGTGTATATGAAAAATGGCCGTCTGACCACCCAACTGAAACGCTGGAAGCCGGAACGATTGTGGCGTTGAAGTTTACGAAATACCCTCCATATAGCCCTCAATATGCTCCACCCGGCCATCACTACCCTGAAGCAAAGTTTTCGTAGAAGAAATATATATGTATTTGGATTTCATCATTCACAAGAAATACCCATGTTTTTGGGTGACCTAAATTGGGGAAAAATATGGTTGATTACAAAGATTTGATGGCGTTAACATTGGGTGTTAGTGTCAGCCTTGATGTAGGTTGCCCGCCTGCCAAACATGGTTGTTGAACTGTCTCTTAGGATATATAGTAATAAAAGAAGAATAAAATACAACAGTAAGAGTATAAAGATCCGTAAGTTTTTTTTTAATAATTGAGTCACTAATTGTTCGAAATAGTTGGGCGAACGAATTTTAATTCCGTCAACAACTGATCCACAAACTATAGTTGGAGATGGTCAAAGTGTCTCATCCCTAGCTACTCCATTCGTTTATCAAGTCATTGTCTGTATACGCTTCCTATAAAAGAATAATAGCTACTCCATCTATTGACTTTCTAAATGTAAATTCTCTTCTTTTTTTTCTTTCTTGTGTTGTTGTTGTTGTTTTAGTTGGAAGTTTTCTGACTCATTGAGTTTCAATTGAATGCATTTGTCAAGGAATGTAGATAGATATCTTACAATTTTTTAAAGCTTTCTTTTTTAATATTCTCAACCTTTTCAAGATTCCAAAGGTTATGACTTCATTAAAAAAGGCTTGGAGTCTCCACGTCTGCCTTGAAATCCTCTTCCATCATCCTATCATAGTATCCTTGAGGGTAAATAACAATATTGGAAAATATGTGAGAGTGATTACTTCATTATTTATCACAACTCACTTATCCATTAATTGATTTAACATAAAAATATTTATGTGTTTTGCACATTTAACATTTGGAAGTAAGTTATTATTGTAGTAGTAAATATGTGAGAGAGGGCGAGAATTCAATGAATTATTTTTGTTATTTCTCCTTCATGCAATAAATAATTAGAAGGTGTTTTTACATAAAGTGGGTGGATTTCTTTAATTTGTAATCATTATTAAAATATATGATTAAAAAAGTCATTAATATTATAATAACTAATGTATCTATTTTAATGGGAGACAAATAGGTCTCAAGAGTAGAGGTGAGTGGAGGGTTTGTTGCTTCACACTTCTTCAAGAAATCAAAGAAATAACTCTAAATTTATTAAGCGATACATCCAAAAAAATATACAATATGTGTAGATGGATTTGGAGGAAAGCAAGTGGATAGGTGGGAGCCCAAAGATATCCTTACCATTGTTTTCTCTCTTGGCCAGGATTTTCCATTCGTGTTAAAGAAGCTTGCGGCAATGGATTGGTTCATGTTAGTTTGTGATAAGAGTTATTTATCTACTAAGGATAACAAGATTAATTTGAAATCAAGGCAATATTCAACTTCAGAGGATATTGTAGTTCCTTTAGCTTCAAATCTAGGGCTAAACAATGCAAACAATAGTTCTTCTTGGGAATCTTCGGGGGCCAAACTTCCCCTATCTAAAAAATTAGTAATGGAGGATGAATCTTTTGTGAAGAACATCCAAGACTAGAGAGATAAATGGGTTATTGGGATATTTTCTAGGAAATGGCTAGTAATCGGGGATGTGGAATTATGGATCAAAGACACTTGAGGTTTGAATTTTGATATCAGATTTATGCCTCAAGGGGTTTTTTCTACTCTCTACCCTTCTCAAGAAAAAAAGTATAAATTATGGAATGTGGCCCTTGGATTTAAGAGGGAACTAGTTTTTAGCTTTAAAATTGGAGTCCCAACTTTAATCCACAAAATTCTAAAAGGGGTTGCTATCCTATTTGGATTCAATTGTATGGTCTTCCAATGGAATATTGGAGTGAAGCTTACCTAACTGCTCTAGGTAGCTTACTTTTTGTTTTCATCCAAGTTGATCCTTCTACAAAAAAAGGAGCTTTGATAACCTATGCAAGGATTTTATGTCTTCCTAGACTTAAAAGAATATATTCTTGAAAGTATTAGTATCAAATCTCAAGGCATGATCTAGGTGTAAAAAATTGATGCTAAGAACCTACCTCTCAGAGGCTTCAAAATATCATAAGTGGGGTCATGTCTAGAATGATTTCCTGGTTTCATCTTAGGTTCCTTTATTTAAATACTTCAAGAAAGTATGAAAAGTGAAACATGTTCCACCTCCTTTGACCTTCCTAAGAATAAATAGAGAGCATCTCCTCTCTTCTTAGGACCATGGTAATCCTTCTAACATTCAATCCCTAAATTGGGATGCAATGAAAGCTATTTATTTATCCTTCCCCAATGTTAAAAGGGGTGTGAATTGATTATGGATGAAGATCAGAAAATTTTAGTCTTGTTAAAGGCTAAGCCCCTTGTTCACTCCTTTGATTTTGTGGGCAAAGGCCTCATTGATTGTGAGGATCCTTCCTAAACAAATTAGCATATAATTGCAAATACATGAAATAAACTATAAAAAATAAGCAATATATTGAATGAAATAAACAAAACTAAACTACAATAAGAGAATTACATAATCATTGGCCTCTTCAAGGGGGAAACCTCCTTTGAGCAAGCTCAATTCAATATAATTCATGGATTCCTTCATACTAGACTAAGCTCCTATTTAATGTAATCTATCACTAAATAAATACTACTCCTCACGAATGTGGGATTAATAACTAATATTATACTATTACATTTTACTATTATAATGAGCTTGAGCGATGACTTACAAAGCATATGCATCCATAACCTTTTATTAAATAAACAAACTACAAACATATCATTAGGACAAAGGAACCTAACATGCCCTCCCCCTTAAAATATTTGACCTCAAATCTTGAATTGAGGAAAGTATTATTGAATGAAAAGAAGAGGTTCCCAAGTCACATCTTCTGGTTGTATCCCTTGCCACTGGATGAGAACTTCAGTGATGACCCAATTGTGAAGGGAGTGAGAATGTTTGCTGATGATATAATTAGGTTGTAAAATGAGAGATCCTTCTGCATCAAGTTTGAGAAACATTGTTTGAGTGTGGACATTGCATCAAGTACCTTCTTTAACCAAGAGAGAAAAATAGGGTGCACATGTGATGAAGGTGGTAGTTCTAAATTATAGGCAATAAGTCTAATTTGGTGGAGAATTTTATCAGGCCCATAAATTTTTGGAGCTAATTTTTTATGGCCTTTGAGCTTCAAAGAGGATTTCTTGTAAGGTTGCAAATGGAGAAAAACCATATCTTCAATTTGAAAGGATCACTTAGAGTGGTGTTGGTCTGCCTATTGCTTCATGCAATTTTGTGCCATATGAAGATTATCTTTGAAGAGGTGAAGGATATTTTCACGTGTACAGAGGGTAGAATCAATAGCTTGGATGCTGGAGCTTCCTAGTAAATATGAAATAAGAGAAGGTAGCTTTTGACCATAAACAACCTCATATGGGATGAGTTTGGCAGCTATGTGATAGGAGGTGTTGTACCACCATTCTGCAAGAGGTAACCATTTTATCCATTAATGTTGTTGCTTGATGACAAAATAATAAAGATAGGTTTCCAAACACTTAATGACAATCTTGATCTAGCCATTAGTCTATGGATGATATCTTGAGCTCATTTTCAATTATGTACCTAGACGTTTGAAGAGTTCTTGCCAAAAATGGCTTATGAAGGTAAGATCTCAATCTCAAACAATAGAGGCAAGAACACCATGGAGTCTAAATATTTGATCAATAAATAGCTTAGCAATAGTGGAATTAGTGTAGGGATGGACCAGAGCATATTTGTAAAGGCGATCAATTACAACAAGAATCACTTATTTGCCTCTAGATTTTGGGTTACCATTAATAACATATAAGGAAATGTCTATCCAAATATGTGTTGGAATCGAAAGTGGTTGGAGTATACTAGGTGGAGTGATTGTCTCACTTTTATTATGTTGGCTTATATCACATTCTACAATAAATGTTTTGATATCTTGCTTAATTCCGACCCAAAAGAAATTATGGTGAACCCACTCATATTTCATAGAAACTATGAGTGTCTGACCAAAGCAGAAGCATGCAACTCCTATAAAATGTCATTTTTGAACTTGGATCCAGTTGTCAACAAA
The DNA here is from genome assembly GCA_037957365.1 of Torreya grandis. Classification (NCBI taxonomy): domain Eukaryota; kingdom Viridiplantae; phylum Streptophyta; class Pinopsida; order Cupressales; family Taxaceae; genus Torreya; species Torreya grandis. The sequence goes on along the minus strand of JARHVA010002124.1, from coordinate 2,784,483 downwards.
AGGAAACCTTTATATCACAATGTCTGGCCATCCCAAGTATAGTGAGGTTGAATAGATGAATCAGTAAATAGTTGAAGAATGAGATGGTGGGTTGGGATGTCATTATGCCATTCTTTTTGAATATCATGGATCCATGTGGAAATTGGAATAGCGATGGCACATAGGTGCACTAAGTCTTCAAGCTAGTAAGAGAGAGCATCAACCACCATATTTTCCTTGCCTTTTTTACAACTAATCTCATAGTCATATCTTATGAGTTTAGATACCCATTTTTGTTGATTTGGGGAAGAGACCAATTATTCTAAAACTTATTTGAGACTCTAATGGTTATTTTGATATAAAAATATTGATCGATCAAGTATGGATGCCATTTATGAACTACATGGAGAATAACCATCATCTCCTTATCATATGTGGAACATGCCAAATTACGCCCAGTGATTGCCTTGCTACTGAAGGCAATGGGATGATCTTACAGCATGGGTACCCCACCAAGACCTGTACCACATGCATCACACTCAATAATAAATGGATATGATAAATTAGGCATGGCCAAGATGGGGGTGGTGCACATTGCTTGTTTGAGGCTATTGAATGCTATAGCAGATGTAGGTGACCATACAAAGGAGTATTTATTGAGCATAACCATTAGTGGGGATGAAAGTTTTCCATAATCCTTGACAAATTTCATGTAGTACCCTATGAGACTAAGAAATCCGCATAGACGTTTGAGTGTGGAAGGTATTATCCAAGTTTCCATAGCTTCAATTTTGGTGGGGTCAACAAAAACACCATCATAAGAAATAATATGTCTCGAGTACTTAACTTCTAATTTCCCAAAAGAAGTTTTGAAATGTTTAGCACATAAGTGGTTTGCACCTAGTTTTCCCAAAGCTATATCTAAGTGGTGGAGATGATCCTTCCATGTGTGGTTGTGGATGAGTATGTCATCAAAGAAGACCAAGATAAAATTCTAAAATAATGGTTGAATTACTTAGTTCATTAAGATTTGGAATGTGGAGGGGGCATTGGTATGCCCAGATGGTATGACCAAGAACTCATAATGACCATCATGTATGCAAAATGTTTTTTTTTGAATGTATACATCATGAACATGAATTTGATGACAGCCAGAGTAGAGGTCTAATTTAGATAAAAATCATGCACCGTGTAGTTCATCAATAAGCTAATTGATGACTAGAATGGGAAATTTGTCTTTGATTTTTAGCTTATTAAAGTCCTAATAGTCAATGTAGAGTCACCAGGAACCAACTTTATTATGAATGAGTAAGATCAATGAATAATAGGGAATGGTGTTGGGTTGAATGATGCTTGTTTGGAGAAGGTCATGAACAATATTTTAAATCTTATCCTTTTGTTGAAATGGCTAGATATAGGGCTAAATGTTGGGGGATGTAATACCATGGAGAAGCTAAATACAATGGTCTTTAGGGTGGTGAGGTGGTAATCCTATTGGTTTCATAAATACAGCTACATGCTTAACCAAAATGTCTTGCAAATCTTAAGGTTTTTTGGAATCTAATGGAGGAGTAGTGTGCAAAGAGAATAATTGGGCAATGATTCCATGAGACCCATGTTTAAGAAGTTTCTCCATGTGTTGAGAGATAATAACACTAGTAGATCCAAGAAGAAGGCTTTTTAGAGTGTATTGATGACTATTCTCAGTGAACTATATCCATAGTTGAAAAATCCCAAAGAATGGGACTAGGAGTGTATAACCATTGGGCACCCAATACAACATCACATCTACCTAAGGACAAAACAAGCATATTAGCCTTGAGGTTATAGTCACCCATAAAAATGCAAACATTGTGGCACTTGCCTTTATAGGGTAAGGTTCTACCATTGGTATTCATTACTTCAAATCTAAAACAAGGGTGGATAAAATAGTCTGCTTGTTTACCCAATTGAGGGTCAATGAAGTTATGAGTGTTGCTAGAATCGATGAAAATTATGAGTGGTTATTTCTTAAAAAACCCTTTGGCATGCATTTTTTGGGGAGTGGTGACTCCTACCAAAGCATGTATAGAGATCTCAGGAGTAGAATCTGAGTGTGTGGAATCATCAGCTACCAGTGTGATCTCCTCAGTGGCATCCTCATAATCTTCTATATCTAGTGGAGAATCAACATCTAGTAGATATATTTTTACTCTATGTATTTGTGCTCGAGAACCCATTTATCATCACAATTGTAAAAAAGACATTTTTCATGATGTGCACACATTGCAGCTCATGTGAGACATTTGATGATGGTTTTCCTTGAGTTGGGAGGTTGAAAAGAGGGCTTAGAGGGTACCCAATTAGAAGATCGATGCTAGGAGGTGATTTTTTCTTTAGTGAGCTTGGAAAGACCCAAGGCTACCATCATGGTCTAAGGTTAGAACATCTTGACCTCAGAGCGAATGGGTTATTTGAGGCCACTAATAAAAAAACTCTTGAAAAATTCATTTTCTAACCCTTCAGTGTGATTATCTATCTATTAAAATTCAATTTGATAATCACAAATGGTGCATGTCTGATGAAATTTGGTGAGGGCTCCTATAAAATCTTTGAATGCTGAGGGACCAAACCTATCCATAAGTAGGGATGCAAAAGTTATAAAATCAAGTTCAATATTATATTTGAGATACCAATAGTACCATTGGAGTGCCTCTAGTTCCAAGTGGAAGGAAGTAATTATGACTTTGTTGATGTGATAAGTATTATGAAGGTTGAACTATTACTTGGCACGATAGATCCAACCTGTCAAGTTTGTACCATTGAACTTGGGAAAGTCTAGTTTGGGCCCACATAGTGGGTGGGTGGATGAAAAATTATTCTCAAAAGAAGACTCTTGTAATTTTTTGAGCAAAAGGACATGGGTGTCATTCACTCCACACACCATATCAGCTAAGTCAGTGACCCAGGTCATCAAAGTTACAATTTCTTTCTCCATGATTTTGGTGCCTGTACGTTTGACTACCATAACCTATGATTTTTTTTACAATGGGTTGGAAAATTAAATTTAAGAAATGTTTAGTAATGGAATTTTATTATTTGGATGAAATTAAGGGGGGTAAAGGTACTTTTACTAATATTTTTATATAGCAATATGATTGACAAAGATGAGAGTAATTTTGGAAGGTAAAATGGAAAAACTAAAAAATTTAGCAAAGAGGGATGAAGAAATAGAAAATTGAGATGAAAATTGTGTAAAAATGTTGAGGCAAATGGATAAAAATTGAAAAAGTTATGATAAAACCTGAAAAAATGGAAAAATGAGATTTACGGGAATTCGAGGTAGAATCGAGATATGGGACCTCAAGGAAAAAATATGGAGAATTGAATTTTAATTATCTTGGTAAATTTTGAGAAGCAATGGGGCTACATACGAGGATATATTTCAAAGAAACAAAAATTTCCAACACTAGTTTTTGGTTTTTTGTTGCTCTATCTAGTAGAAAGGGACCCCAAGTTTGAACAGTTGCCTATATTTTTTTTTTAAAAATATCTAGCCACTAATTCCATATAATCAATTACCTCTCTCCAAAAACAATTTTGCCACATATTTATCTCTTAAGGACAGCTCTTAGTTTTCCTCACATGTAGGAACTAGTCAATCGGGAAGGGGTCATTGCCCATTTCACTGGTAGGTTCTCTCAATGGGCCATATACGTTGGGTTTATTATGGTACTCCTCACAATTATTTTTAGGTATTTCACCCAAGTACTTCCCATAGTCATATGGATAGGTTTTACCCTGATCTAAAATAGAAGATAAAATCCAAAGTAGAACACAATCACAATACGATAGAGTAGAAAATCATGATCTTTGATGATACTTATTGCCAAAATGAAACTATATATATGGAATATCATATGGAAGTGTCTTTAATGTATATGTTATCACTTTTTGATCACCAAGGTATAATTATGGCAAGGTGAGACAATATGGTGGGTGGCAAAAAAAATCTCCTTGGAAAGCGATCTGATACCAAATATGAGGATCCTTCCTAAACAAATTAGCATATAATTGCAAACAAATGAAATAAACTATGAAAAATTAGTGATATATTGAATGAAATAAAAAGAAATAAATTATAATAGTAGAATTGCATAATCATTGGCCTCTTTGAGGGGGCAACCTCCTTTAAGCAAGCTCAATTTAATACAATTTGTGGATGCCTTCATACTAGACTAAGCTCCTATTTAATGTAATCTATCACTAAATAACTACTACTCCTCACAAATGTGTGATTAATAACTACTATTATACTATTATAATTATTTTTAGGAATGACTTATAAATCATATGCATCCATAGCCTTTTATTAAATAAACAAACTACAAACAGATGGTTAGGATGAAGGGTCCTAACATTGATCAGGTAAGTGATAAGTTTTCTAATATTCCTAAAGTAGAGAGTGATTTCAAATGAGGATATCAACCTAATTGTGGTGAGTCTAGTAAGAGAGGACAGATATTTGTAAAAGAGATTGTTTTAGCTAGTAAAAAAATATAGTGATTGACTTATTTGTTTATGAAAGTGGGGGTTGGAAGTCCCCTATCTTGCATCATAAAGGTCATCTCCCAAAATTTTATGGGTACAAATGCCCCTAGAAAAAGGTGCTTTGTTAAGTGTCAAGGATGAAGTTGGAACTATTTTAAACAAAATCTGGAATAGATGGAAGGGATTTTTTTAGAACCTTCTAGTGCTTCGAGAGCTTTAGCCCTAATTTAGTCTCCCTCTAATGTATTGGTCTATGTTTGTAATTCAAGGTCAAGTTGTAAATGTTATAGAGTGATTAATTTATTCTACTATTTTTGCTTTTATTTATTTATTGTTTATGGTCCAAATTATTCTATTTTAAAAAAATGTATCTGGGGGAAAATTTCTTTTCAATTGTCTCTAAATTGTCGTGCAAGAGATGTATTCTGAGTGGTGATCTCAACATTATTATGTATTCTTATGAAAATAAATGAAACATTCAAAGGAAATCTCAATCTCAACTTGCATTTTATAAGTTTGTGACTTCTTTGGGTTTACCTGACATTGTACCAAAAAAGGTTTATTTCATTGGACAAATAGATGGGTTGGTTTGTAAAATATTAAAGAGAGGTTGGATCACTTTATTATTTCTCTAATTGGCTTGAAAAAAGGCTATGTACTTAAAAGTTACACTCTCCCTATTTTTGGTTCAGATCATGCTCCCTTTGAATTGAAAATTTTGGTTGATGGTGCTCCTCCTAAGAGCCCCTTTAAATTTAAATCAATGTGGATAAGGGTCTCTTATATTCATATTCTTGTTAAATACTTGTGGAATAATTATCTAATTATTACTGGGATGAAAATATTTAAGATGGTTAAGAAATTAAGTCAAATCAAGAATTACCTCAAACTATGGAACATGGTACACTTTAAGAACATATTCTCTGAGATTGCTTAGGGTAAAGCTGAGTTAAAAAATATTAATGAATTTGTGGTCTTAGTGGGCATGAATGATGTGGCCTATCAAAGGAAAAATATACTTTGGTTGAGTTGGAAGATCTTCACATAAGAGAATAATTTTTCTTGGATAAAATATAAAGGGATAACTAGCTTAAAGAAGGAGATAAAAATACCAAATTATTTCATAACTCAGCTTGTGTTCATCATAGTGTAAACCATATTTATTCTAATAATGAAATGGATGGAAAAGTGTTTGATTAGAATTATGAAATCAAGGAGGAGGCGTTTGGATATTTTGAAATCTTTCTAGCATACAGGCCTTGAATATCCATTTTCAAAGTCATAAATTGAGGCACATTCCTAAGATTGTAATGGATTAACAAAATAAACAACTCTTGTCTTCCTTTTCAAATGAATATTTGATAGTTGTGGTCTTCTCTATGCAAAAAGATAAGGTTTATGATACTGATAGATTTTTAATTGCCTTTTTTCAATCCTTTTGGGATAGTGTGGGTGATGAGGTTGTGAGCATGGTTTAATAATTTCAAAAAAAGAGGAAGATTGTTCTTGATATTAATTTCATATTCATTTCTTTGTCTCCTAAAAGTGAGAAACAATCCATTTTTTGGATTATCAGTGCATATATCTCTATAAAAACATTTATAAAATCATTTCTAATGTTATCTCCTTTAGATAGAAGCCCTTATTTAAGTCCCTTATTTAAAATGAAAATGTGGGTTTGTTCTAAGCATAAACACCTATGGTGGAATCATAATCACTCATGAAATTATTCACTTCCTTTCTCACAATTGTAAGAAAGGTATGCTCATGAAACTAGACATCCATAAGGCCTATGAGATAGTTAATTGGATAATCCTCTTGAAACTTTTTGAAAAAAATAGATTTTAAAAGTGGTGACATTGGGTATTCAAAATAATTTTGAGTCCTAGATTCTCAAATGTGGTCAATAGTGAAATGGCTAGTTTATTCGAAGCCTCTAGAGGTCTAAATTAAGGAGATTCTCTTTCTCCTTTCTTGTAAATTCTCATGGTAGAGGCTCTTGGTTGGGCCATCAATGGAGCCAATGAGGCTAGTTTAATTAAAGGTATCAATATATTTGATGATTTAGGTAATGTCACTCACCAAATTTCATGAATGACACTTTTATTTTTGGCCATGCATTTGAAAGAGAAGCTAGGATCTTCAAAAACATTTTTAATGATTATGAGGATGTGTTTGGTAAAATGGTTAATGCCACAAAGTATGCAATTTTCTTCTTGAATATGATAAGGTAATTTCAACTTAACATTGCTCACATTCTCAAATTCCAAATAGGTAACTTAACTAGTAAGTATTTTGGAATCCTTATATTTTCTAAAGCTAGTAATGCATTGATTTGGGATAATCTAGTACACCCTTTATATGCTTAGTTAATCTCTTATAAAGGTAAATGGTTGTCATCAGTTGGGTGTCTTTCTCTCATAAAATTATTTCTCAATTCTCTACACATTTATAAGATGTTCAATTCCTTCACCTTTCAACCTTAACTGGGAATAATCTCAATCACATACATACTAATACACTAATGTATTTATGCTTACATTGATACCCCCACACAAATATACTTAACCAAAACTTTGGGTCAATAAATTCAAATTACTTCAAATAAATCTTTTTTTTACTATAGATTTTCTTTATATAAAGTCCATAACTTATCCCATAGATCCTTAGTTTTGTATTTTCATGAGAAATTTAGAAACACTAAACTTTAAATACATAACTTGATTTAAATCTTCACCTTCATACTCATGGGTTGTTTTCCTGACACATCAACCCACTGGTCTCTATCCACACAAAATTATGTTGTATTAAAATTCCAAAATTCAAAGTGTTGCCATTAATTTTTTTTATATTTAGCTATGAGTTTCCCATCTTTTTTATTCATAGAAAATACTTTATTGTGGAAATATTCACCTCAATAAATGTTTATCATAGGTAAAATATGCCTAGATCTGTTATCAAATGAAGATGAAATAATAGTGATAAACCTATGAAATAGAAAATAAACTATGAAATAGAATCAATTCTAACTAACTATTAAAATATTTGAAAATAAATAAAAACAACATGCTCAAAATATACATAAGATACTTCAATTAAGAAATCATTTTGAGAAAAATGCACTAAAACAACACTAACTTATTATATGAACACAACCATTCTCAATAAAATAAAATATTTATCTTTCACCTATTTAACCTCATCATGTGCATGTATATATAAGAATATATTATATAAGTAGCATTAAAATATAACGGGTGTAAAACCATGGTCTTATATATATGAAATTATCCAAATAATACAATGGGTATAAAACTATGGATCTTAAAACCATGGATCAAAACCACCCTTACAGACCTAAATTCACCAATAAGGACACCAAAAATAAAATTACCTTGAAATTTTCCATATCAATATTGGCCTTAGGGTCTTACATATTAATATGGAGGATTTAAACCCATGAATGACTTGTGGCATCTTAGTGTTTCTATTCTACATGTGTGCATTCCACCAACTAGTTCAACATCATCCCAAGCACATGTTGCATACCATGATGTCCTAACTCATCTTTTGTGATTTTTTAAAACTATGATAGTTTTATTTCTATACAATGCAATACTATAATGTAATTTTGAGAAGACAAAATACTAATGATTAGTTATGTTGCAGTTGCTACCAAATATTGTAATGATGAAACTGATGCCTTATCTTCTTTTATTTTATATTAATAGATTATTCCATTATTTTTATTAAGATAATTAAGTTAGGGAGTATGTAAGAATCACACATACAAATTCTCAAATCTTGTATAGAAATTTACATGATATGACATTTTAATTATCATTATAATATGATGTTCATTGCTCTTCTCTAGTTTTTCTTTGTCTTGTTGCACTCTAATATATTATTTGAACTCATTCCTTAAATTTATGATTTTAAAATAACCTCATTAATCAATTATGTGATTTTTTTACCACCTCTCCTTTGAGGATCCAAATCAAATATCTATTACTAAAATTATTTTTTTATATGTAGTTATGGCATGTTAATGTTCATACAAATTAATGGGGAGGATTTGAGCCCTTGATTGACTTGTGGAATCTTAGTGTTTCTATGTTGCATGTGTGGTTTCCACCAACTAGTTCAACATCATCCCAAAGCACATGTGTGTATACCATAAAGTCCTAACTCATCTTTTGTGATCTCAAAAAATTATGATAATGTTAGTACTATACTTTGTAACAATACAAGGGCATTTTTGAGAAGGCAAAATCTTAATGATTAGTTATGGTGAAGTTGTAAAATGATGCCTCATCTTCTTATGTCACATATTAATCTTACTGTTTCTATGTTGCATTTATGGTTTCCACTAACTAGTTCAACATCATCCCAAGAACATGTGTACATAGCATTAAGTCCTAAATCAATTTTTGTGTTGTCTTAAAACTATGATAGTGTTAGTACTATACCTTGTAAAATTATAATGGCATTCTGAGAAGATGAAATACTAATGACAAGTTATGGTGTAACGATTACCAAATATTATAATGGTTAAACTGATGCCTCATCATTCATATATATATATATATATATATATATATATATATATATATATATAAATATAAAGAACATGTGTACATAGCATTAAGTCCTAAATCATTTTTTGTGTTGTCTTAAAACTATGATAGTGTTAGTACTATACCTTGTAAAATTATAATGGCATTATGAGAAGATGAAATACTAATGACAAGTTATGGTGTAACGATTACCAAATATTATAATGGTTAAACTGATGCCTTATCATTCATTCATTCATATATATATATATATATATATATATATATATATATATATATATATAGAGAGAGAGAGAGAGAGAGAGAATGTTAGGGATTATGTAAAAAAATGAATGCTCGGATCTTGTATATAAATTTACATGATATTATGTTGTAATTATAATTATAATATGATGTTCATAATTCCTCTTTACTATTTATCTTATCTTACTGCACTCTAATATATTTTTTTGACCTCAATCAATAAATATATGATTCTACAATAACCCATTAATCATTTAAGTGATTTTTACCACCATGTCTCCTCTCAAGAACGGATTCACATATCCATTGTTATAATTATTTATGTGCATACAATTTTTATAATAAATTTATATTTATGCATCATTCAAACATAATTTCCTTAGTAAAGCTTCAAATAATTGTAAAATAAATACCAGTATAAAATCTTATATGAAGAATAACCCTTTCAATATAAGGGATAAAAAATGTATGATAACACATAATGAAATGAATCATACATTGGAAATTGAATATAGAGCTCAAAAATTAGTTGTGTAAATAATAAAAATCCAAAAAAAACCTTTCAAACATTCCACAAGATCCCAACTTCAAAATGCATGAAAATATTATGATCTCATGAAAAAAATTCAAAATACCACTTAATTACTCAAATTATCAATTTATTATAATAATATTATTTATATATATTTATAAGAAATTAATTTTAAATTTGATACCTTACCTTATTATTAATTATATACATTTATAATAAATTGATTTACCATGTGAAACTCAACCATTTTCTTATTTGGAATTCTTGGATATTTTGAAGATTGTAAAAAGTCAATAAATTTTGAGAATAAGGAAACACATCTATTTGATGTTTTAGATAAATATTTACATTTAGATAAGTAAGTTTGTATTTATAATAGATGAATAAAAAGATTGATTGTGGATAATAGTTTAGAATTGAATATTTAAACTAAAAAAATTGTTCAATAGTAAAGATTTTTTGAAAAATAAAGTATGATTATAAAAAAATTTCATAACCAAAATAATGAGAATGTTGACATAATTATTTTGAAACTAATTTTAAAAATTATAAAAAATGAACAATTTGTTTTATTTTTTAAAACAAAATTTGAATTATAATATTTTTTGTGTGAGACATTAGATTAATTTTATGAGTATTATAACTTTTGTTTTACAATTATGTTTGAAATTTTAATAAAAAAGTATTACTTATAAAATTATAGTTGATTATAATCCTTTATAATTTTTTAAAATGATTGAATCTCAAGATATTTATTTACCTTATATGGATGATAATCAAGTAAGTGTTGTTTAGCCTAAGGATGAAATTACAAAAGATCAATAAATAACATTTGAGTTGAAGTATGTAGTAATAAAAAAGAGGCAATGTGGACATGAGTAAATATGAAGTTGATGATATTGATGTAAAATTGATAAAAATAAGTTTGATTTTATTAGATTTAGGATATTATATTTTGAAAAAAAAATTGTGTCGGTTCATTATATATAGTTTTTTAAGCTTATGGAAGGTCAAATTTTGCTTCAACAATCATGAAGAAAATAAAAATTAAATTAAAATATAAAAAGCCAATGAAATATGATTTTTGTTTACTGGATGATCGTAGAAAACATTTTAGTTTCAATTTAAAGAGAAAGAAAATTATGGATTTGGATCAAAATATGCATAAAATATGGCTTACAAATGTAAATTTATTGGAATAAAATAATAAATATGATGTAGGAGCATCCATCTAAAGTTGGTAATATTGTGTCACAAATTTTTTTATTATAAATTAAATAAATTATGATCTTCATGTGGTGTTTGAATTTTTAATCAAAAATTTAAAATGTCCTCATTGTTGGAGTAAGACATATGAAGGAATTTTGAAAGTTTAAAAGCTCTGTTAACATTACAATTAATTGAAGGAACTTTCAACATTTGTTTTTTATTTTGCTGGGATATGCATCTTCAAAATTCATGACTGCATTTTAAATGAAGAAAGGCCACACTTATCCACTCTAAGCCATTTTAAGATATTTTTGTGCATTTCATGTTGTAATAGTGCTTGAGAGGATTTGAATTGGTATAACATATATTTCTTGAAGTATATAATCTCATTAAACTAAAATAATTATGTTTTTCATGATCACATTTTGTTTTTCATGATCACATTTTTTCTCATTTTATACAAAAATTTTTGTTGATCTTTATTTTGACTAATATAATCTTATTATATAGGGAATATGGAATCTCTTTTTTCGATTGAAATATTTAGTTTTCTTGAAGATTTTCATTTTAATTCATTTTATTAAAACTCGATAAAGTATTTTATTTTTTATTAATTTAAAACATGTAAAGTTAGGCTTAAAAGGTTATTTACATTACATTAAAACCTAGTTTATGTCATAATTCAGTTTTATTATGTTTTCCTATTCTTGAGTGGAAGTCCATTCTTGATGCTATTGATCCACTACACCAGTGGCTGGGGAGAAGTTGGATAGTCCCCCTCCATCTCGCCCCCTCTCCCTCCCCCCTCCTTCCTTCTCTATTGTTACTTAATAGCCTTAAATTTTGTGTTTTATTATGCATTTTTTAATTCATCAATCTTATTACTAATATTGTATAATTTTTTTTGATATTGTAATTTAATTATTTTTTTAACATTCACTTCAATTTGACATTAACATTCTCAACTTTTTTATAATCAATTTTATATTATATTAATTTTTTATTAATAAATATACATTTTCCAATCAAAAAAATTATTATACTTAAATTTATTTTATTGTATTTCAAAATAAATTTTAGATATACCCTTGTAAATTCATCTTAACACATTTTAAGATGTGGAAATATCGAAATAACACAATGATAGTCACTTTGATTAAAATGCTCAAGATTCGCATATATTAGCACGTTTGCTAAGCTGACCGAATCAATTAAAGAGAGAAATTTCATAGTCCATCTCATGCATGCAATGTGATTATAAAAATCATGTTTCTTTTTTATTTATTAATTTCAATAATGCATGAATCTGAGGAATATTCTTTTATGCATCTTTTAATAGCTTACTTATTAAAAAGTTTTTTTAATGTGTGATGACAAATTTTCAATGAAATATATATTTCACGAAGGTATTGAGCATGTATCATTTAGAAATTGGATCTGAAACGTTATCATCCACATTATATATTCCATTACATCCACATAACAGTTGAGACTCCGTGCTCTTTTAAAAGTGAAAAATGACTCTGCGATTCTGGTGTTAAAAAAAATGCCACCTGGAATCTTGTGGTTCATAGTGTAAAATAAAATATCAAACATGATTAAATATAAATTACATTTAATAATCCATCACATATGTGCAACCCATAAATATCAATCTATTCAATACCGACTTCATGACCATGGGAATGAGATATCAGTCCATTCAGTACTGAGTTTATGACCTTGGGAATGAGATATTACGACACGTGATTTATGCTATTTGGATAAAAGAAAAGTATAGTGATAATGATATAAATGAAATGTAGATCACTTTGATTGGATGTAGATAAAGGAAAGATAAAAGTAAACACAAAGAGAAGACATGATGAGATATAAATAAAATTTAATAAATAATTGAATCCATGCAACATAAAGAAACAAAAGGTCACTAAAGGCCATGACACTAAACGCAAACCACTGTGATAGTGATTGATTCCAAAATATTCCCCATAACTAAAGATCTAATGTGTATGATCACAAATCATGAGTGTAGCACTACTTTCTATAAAGTCAGTGCAAGTAAAATATGAGGAAGTAATAAGAAATGTAATGTGTAGGATTATAAATTACGAGTGTGGTATTATCTTTCATAAAGTCATTGTATCTAAAATATTAGAAATTAATGAGAAAAGATAAAGTGATTTCATAATTTGAAATTGCATTTAAATTAATAATTTTTTTGGTTAAAGATCATTTTTTTATTTATTTCTTTTACATAAAATATTTGACTTAAATATTTTATGATGGTTTCAAATTTATAGGTAATTTCTTTGTTTCTCTTTGCAAATGAAAATTACAGCTTTTCCAAAATCTTAATTATTATCAGGGCTTTTTTATGTGGATTTGCCTTCCATAGATCCCACTGGACTTTTAGCATACAGATGTCATTCTTGGAATTGTAAGGGTTGTTGGGGTTCCACTTTACATTGATCTAGCTACTCATTGCAGGAAGAGGCTCTTGGAAGCTCAGGTTAAGATTTTAATCTCTCCTATTAAACCCCTTCCAAAGTCCATCGTCCTTAGGGTTAAAGGTGAATTAAGGAGACAAATATTTTACATTGAGGGCTTCCCGAGACCTTGCAAGTCATGCTCTTGTCTTCATATCCCTAGATTTCCCTGCTTAATCGCTATGCCTCCCTTTAGTCATAACTTGGATCCTTTTCTCTAAAAGATTATCACTACATCAAAGGAAGTATGGCCTAAAAGGCTTCGGTCTTTGAAACATTTCTTAAGCCCTCTTCAACATTTTAGGATCAGTTTGGGCTAGAACCCAATATCAATATAACCAGGGATCAAAACAAATTTGATGATGTGAATCCTATTTCTTATATCTCTATTCATCCCATTACCATTGTGACTAAGTTTAAGTCTACCCCTCTAGCTCTAATGAGCCTTTTTATGGTGGCTATTGACTCCTCTCAACTTTATCTTATGGTGAATCTTCCCCCCTTAAGGAGCGGTCTAGCTTAGGGCCTTGTCCTTCTACAAGGGACAAGGTAGATCTATTTATTTCCCTTAAAGAGTTACTTGAGGATAAACTAGCTTACCAAAAATTTCCGCAGTGACTCTAAATATCTAAATGAATGGGGCCTAATCAAAAATATGAATGGATACATTATTCCCCCGATCTATGCTCTTCATTCCATCACGTAAAATTAAATACTGGAAAAGGGGAGATTAACTGTGGTAATGAAAGGAGTAAAAGGGGGAGAACGTCATCTCGAATGAAAATAGAAATGGAAATGGAGGAGGGAATTACCAAAAGAACTCAAATCACCCTTATGAGGTGAATTTGACTAGCTATGAATGATGAATTACCTAAGGTTTCCTAGTTTGTTTATAGGCTGGGTCATTAGTTTTTGGTCCTATGGTATTTGTGAGGTCTTTGTCTTTGGAGAGTGGTGTAGCACCCCTCATTCAATAAACTTTTTTAGACATGTTTTTGAATTTTCCTCCTATTTGGGTCTTCTATTTTTGACTTTTTTGGTGGCCAGATTTTAGATTCAACCATTTTTATCAAGCATCATTATTGTAAATATTTTGGGACGGGCGTACAATGAAAATCTACTTTTGGTGGGTTGGATTTGATTTTCCTTTATTTCAAATTTCTGTTTCCCTATCATTATTTTTTTCCCTTGTGGAAAATTAATTACTAGCTCACCTCCATGTATCCTCTCATGATGAGGATTCTCCTTTCTTGGTTCACTATCATCCCTTTTGTAATCTTGAATTTCCTTTTTTGGGTCATCCTTTCCAAAGATAGTCATGCCATCATTAATCACCTTAATATCTACTTATTATTTTTATTTCTTGCTTAGTTTAAGTTTTTTACTTGGCCTTATGCTTCTTAATTAATGATTTCACACTCAGTTAAGGCTACTAAGAGGTTTGGATTTTTTCCATTTGATTTAATGGCTTTCATTGAAGAATCGTTAACAAAGAAAGGTAAAGAGATGAATCTGTGTATGAATCCCCTGAGGGCAAAATGCCTAAATTAAGAATGGGTAAGGTGGAACCAATGTCCTTATCTATTATCATAAACAATAACCCCATTGTTTGGGGAATTCTAGAGAAGGGTGGCCTCACACATTTTATGCTAAGAATAGTTGGACACAACTCCAATTTTCCCAAAGGTTTCACTAAATCTTAGAAAGAAAAGCTTGTAGTGATGAGGGGAATGCGGATTGAGGTTACTGAGGAATCTATTCCAGAATCTACATGGTTGCTCATGCATAAACTAAAATATTATAAGGACAAGACTATGAAATATGAATGGGTCTCTATTTTTTTTGACTCAATGGAGAAAATGAAGGAAGTCACTAAAATATTTAGTGACTTGACCTCCCTGAGGTTTGTCCAAAAGTATATAGGTAGGTGATGCTTTACCTTATTCTTGACTCCAAGTTTAGTCTGGTTATATCTCATCATTTCATGCTCCTAATCACTTTAAGTAAATTTACAAGGCCAATCTTACCTTTTATCTATTATGCTCTCTTGAATAATATATGGTAGCATTCAAAGGGACCAACAAGGTTTATGTGGCACATCAATCTCTAATTTTTATTTTGTTTAAGTTTGTTCCTCTGAATCAGAACAAAGAGTTGTAGCTGACCCAAATTTTGTAGTTGATGGAAAAGAAAGGGGATAAAAGGACTAAAGGGACCTCTGTTAATGTTATTAATGTTGGAATTAAAAAGGCTAAGGTGGGTAAGCCTATACAACTTCTAATCTTGGACCTAAATGATTTGGCAGAGCTAGTAGAGGAATTGGTTGGGTCCCCAAAGAAGGTTGATCATATAGTCATCCTCTCTGATTTGATTTCCCTAAAGGTTCCCAGTCAAGTTGTTTTTAGTTGAGGGTTCCTCAATAGATCCTACACTTGATGATTCTGATCTGCTCGAGGGTAATTCACTGAAGGACAGTTTGTGCTCAATTGAATTGAGCCTTAGAATTAAAGTCATAGAAATCTAAATGATAAGGAAAATTTTAAAAGAAACTTTATGGACCATATTCCCAATAACTAGTTTAGATTCTAAGGAAGGTTGAATTTCTACTTTAAACACCCCTCTTAGTACAAAAATGGAAGACCTAGTTGACCTGCAAGCACTAGGTCCCCCTAGGGTTGGGTACATTCTCTTGCATCTCACCTACGAAATCCTAAAATCACTTCTTCCCCTTATATTTTTGGGGGATCTAAACCTACTGGTAAATATGGACTTGGGTCCAAGACCTAGGTAAATCTAGTAAAGGTCCCCACTAGGTTCTTGGGGGCACTTTTATTTGTACCCTACGTATTCTATTTTGGTAGTTTTTTAGTTTGATATTTTTTTATATTTATGCTCTAATCGTTCAATCTTATAGGTTTCTTTTTGACTGAATATGCATACCCTCTATTTCTTCCTATTGTATCCTTTTAGAGACCCAGGCCTCCTTAAGTACCCTAGATTAGATTTCACACCAATCAAAGGTGAGTTTATCAAAATAATATAGTAATTTTTATCATTAAATGTAAATTAATAATAACTTTCACTTACAAAGTAATTTTTTTAATCAATGAAGTGGTGGAATTCATAGAGAGAAAAGACACCTTTTAAAATTCAAAAGGAAAATTGATCATCAAATTTCCACATAATTATTTTTTACAATTTTTTCACAAGAATTCTTTAGTTGAGTATTCAAAAAAGGCACAAAATCTTAAAGTCTCAAGATTCATTATATTCATGAAAGTAAGGATTTAGGGAAAATATACTTTATTTAAAGATATTGACACTAAAGAATTATAATGAGGTTTTCCATGAAGTAGAAGCTACACATGTCCTCTTCAACACAACCCTTTCCATTCAGACTCAAGATGATTAAAAAATAAACTTTATAATACTTAGGAATACAAGACTTCACAAAGTGGCTGCTAAACCATATTTGTTCCCATTTATTAACCTCTGTATTAATTTATTAATAAAAATACTTCCTAGAAATGAGACATTATTCTTTTAATTAGGGAATATTATATTATATTATGTTGGTATTATTTTTTCAATATATTTATAAGCTTCTTAACCAAATATGACTAGGTGAGTCTTAATAAGTAAATGAAAGACCATAACATTTATGAGATTTTAAAATTTTAGACTGAAGACTCATAAAATGTTGATAAATAATCAATATATTGATCCATTTAAAATCAAAATTGTTAAGCTTAGGTTTTAAAATGGGATTTTGTGACTCAATAGGTTGTATGGTGCCTCTAGGATTGACCATGTCAATGGATTGTGGGTTCCCTTATTAAATATGATTATTAATGATGATTAACTTCCATTATTATAGGAAATTATTGATTTTAACTTGACAAAATAATTTTCATTATTAGTTGAAGGATATAATTTTTACATGAATTCCTATGTAATAGATATTTGTTACGTCACAATACAATTTCACCATTTTGAGTTTCTAAATTGGCCTCATCTTTCAAAAACCCAATTGATGTCTTATATAATAATTTTTATGTCTATAAGTATCATGATTACACACACACACACACACACACACACACACACACACACACACACACACAACCATTAATGATGATTTGATGCCTTGCCTTTCAAAAGACTATCACAAAAAATTTCACTAAAATTAGAGTTTACTAGTACTACTCATGCCACACTATTCTAAGAGTAGAGAGAGTTATGGAAGCTCCTAATAAACTACTGAATTATGTGTGAGATAAAATTTTTGCTCTAAAGATAGATTCTCAATATGTGAATAGGGTAGTAGCAATACTAAATAATATAAATATGGCTCCTATACCCTCATTGCCAATGCATTTGTGATACCAAATATGGAACCAATGTCCTAGATTTTCAAATTTTTAAAAACATATGAAAAGATTTACTATAGTTTTCCCATGGATATTTGAACCACATCTCCATCCATCGTATTGTTGACTCAAGTAGATCCACCCACTTCATTAAAACCACAAAAAATCATAATATACACTTCTACTTTAGCACTACTTAAATTTCTAATCACACTAATATTTAGGCTATCGCCACTTAGATCCATGATGGAAGTGTGGTTAATCCTATTGTATCCTTTGCATTTATGACTAAACCATTGAGAAATCACATTTTGTTACTCTTGTCCACACCATTTTCATTGGATAACATCTTGATGACCCCACCATTCACCACCTCGTCCAGTTCACCCTTGAATACAATGTTCCCCATCACTATTCCCATTTCAATTCCAACCATCATTCTATTATTATTCACTAAAACAAAAATTAAAAGTGATAGACACTCTCCATCATCTTTTTGGATATATTATCAATTATATTCAAGATAGACCTCAATAATTTAGTTGAATACAAAGCATGTAGTTGGATAGAGCTCAACCACAAGATGTGGATATGTTCCTCTCTAACTAACGTGAAATTAAAATGATATATGAGAAGGCCACTGGAAAATTTAAGAAGGTCATAATGATAAAATTTTAAAGGAACAGCCATTTATTTATTATTAACATCAAGATGAAGACCTTTTCATTATGTATAAGAAAAAGAAGAAATCCAAAAAGGGCCCCATGGAAATTTATTACCAATCAAGTGAGGAAGATGCATATTTTTAGGACCCAATATCATTAAATTATTCTACATATGCAAAATAGATTATGCATGGGATTAAAATAAGGGTAGAATAATTGAAATCTTAAGAAAAGTTTAAAGTGCCTTACAATGTAATTAGAAATGTGTAGGTTGAGATTAAATAAAAAATTATTGGTTGAAATATATGAAATCAAAAAAATAAGCCACCAATAACTAGATATTTTAAAAAATATATTCAAGGTATTTCACAATTTCAAACAAAACTTACCATATGATATCATAGGCCATTAAACAATATCTATAATACATCCCTAAAATATAGAATTGTGTATAACTTTTATCATTGATGCTAAGTACATATTTGAGGAGCTATCCCAAGGCTTTTGTAGACTATGTCACAATTAAATTTATTCATTAAAAAACAATCCTTTATTTATTCACTAAATTAGGAGTTCCACCATTACACAAATCAAATCATAATTTAGTGACCCAAGACGAGTTTAGAACAATTATGAGCACCTTCATGATAGCATTCAAAATAAAGTGGCCACTACATACATAAAAGGTAATTGATATATGCTAGATTTTATGGTGGACATAATAATAAAGGTGTAAAAGGTGAATGCCTTGGATGAGCTTCTTGGTGATGATTTACATGATAAAGTGAAAGTGGCAGAGAATGTGGAATTACAATTGAAGGGTAAGTGCATAGTTCATATAAAATAGGTTGATCAAGACAATGAAATCTTACATGGTCATATTGAAAGGAAAGAAATGAGTGCACCCATATATTCCCTTCCATGCAAGGGAGTCATTGAGTTAGGTTTTGATTATTTTCCAAATTTAAGTATATTTTGTTCAGTGGTAATGCAATGAACTCGGTGATTAGAGTGAACATGTAGTTATTTCCTGGTACTTTTATGTTTTTAATAATAAAGATAGCTCAATTTAGTTTAGTTATTTAGTTTAGTTATATTCATGTAAACATTGTGTCGGTGTGGATGCATCCCAAATATTATTATAAAGATATTTTAATAAAATCATTTTTAATTTGAATAAGAATATTTTAGTGATAGGATTCTCTTTTACAATTTATAATATTTGAGATTATTATAATTGTTTTTTTGAGTTAGTGTTTCTCTCTTATTAATTACATGATGATTTATGTTCACCGTAGTGAGAACTACTTTTTATTTATGAGTAGGTTAGATTGAAATTTTATATTTTACACATCCTTTATATTAGATTGGGATTACAATTCATCTTTGTTGTTGAATGAGATATGTTATTTTTTTTAGTAGGTTATTTTATCAAAGTAGGCCTAAATAATTAACTCATGGTGATTGAAATCTTTTTATTCTTACACCATAATTTAATGAATTTGAAAAAATACTAGATTCATTAAGTTTTTTTATTGCATTATATTTTATTTCATGTTTATGTTACCAAAGAATAAATGGGTTATGATCTATATATTTTTCTACTCAACTTTATCATTTATTTTACAGTTTAATGATGATATCAAATCACACAATTATATTATAATAGATAAGAAGTCATATTCACTGTTAATTAGTTATTTATTTATTTGTTATATCTTAGTTGGTAAATCATAAGAGAGGTTAACCATTTTTTAAAGGATTCTGAAAAAAAATGGATTTCACATGCTCCTAATCTATTCCATCATAGAATTATTTTGAAAATTAAAATTTGAAACTCTTATCTTGGGTTAAACAACCAATAATCCTAAAATAAGAGGGTCCAATACCCATCATCTTTTGTATCCTATGTCAAAACTTACATCAACATAATGTTTTCAATAAAAGGATAGACTTTTGGGGGGAAAAAACTTAAAATAACCAAGATATCTAACTTGTGGTTGAATCAAGCCACACCATACTAAAAATGAGTCTATTTTTTTTTGGATCCTAAACCTTTCCTCACAAGATTGTGATTTGAATCAGGTATATAATTATTTTAACATTTTGAGTTCATAGGAAACCTAGATATGACAAGGGAAAGATAAGAGATTCTATAACCTTGTCGAGTTTACCAACTACTATCTTAAACCTTTATTTCCACCTAGTACTTGCACCAAAGGTTGTAGCATGGTTGGGAGGTATAACAATCAATTTTTTAAGAGATGTCCATAATCTTCCAATAAATCCTGAGAAATACTTTCCCATGTATATAAATGATGAAGGTAGAATTTATAAGGAACATGCCACTTCTTTCTAGTCAGCCTTGAGTTTACTAAACATAAAATATGAATATATGTTTCATGTAGGTTATTTCCTTTAATCTTAAATGATGTTACTTATGATTATTTCAAGTAGAAAAAGTTTGAAACTACTTTCTTAGCCAACTTTGGCTAATATATTGACCTTAGTGGTATGTACAAACACTTTTTTAGTGTTAAAGTATAATCTAGTGGGACTATATGAACTTTTCTATATTCTAAATGGTGTATAGTCAAGTTACACCATTGTATAAACACTATCTACCCTTAGAATTTGAGATTTATAAAAGTTATATTTAACCCATCATTACCATATTTATTAGAATAAAGGTAACTATAGTAATTATACCTTTGGCTTATGTTGAATTTGTAAAAATGGATCAAAAACATTTACCTCAATTACATAACCTCAATATGGTACCTGTTAGCCAAAATTTGGCTACCTTGAATAAGGTTCATTCAAAACTTTTATGTACTTGATCTTAACTATGTTGATATCCATTATGAATACTTTGTATAGGTCATTAATGATCTAATTTGATATGTAATGTTTCTTATTTAGAATATTTCAAGGTCATTTAGCATGGTTTAGTTAGCAGTTAGGTCAATTCATGTTATTTTGTCATCAAGTGGTCATTATTTATGGTCTTCACTTTGTGTTTATCATTGTTTAAGATAAGTTTGATAAAGTTAAGGTTAAATATGACATCAAAACAATGTGGAATCACACCCAAAAAGACAAGGTGGTGACCTTTCAAGTAAGGTGAGTTTTAGAGATAAGCAAGTTGATCAAGAAGTAGAGTCAAGAAGATAAAAACATTAGAATTTCAAGTACTTTGATAAGGTTAAGGTACTTTTGATAAGACTAACGTATTCTTTTGATTTAGTCTTATAATATGTTCTAGTTTTGAGATAATTTCCACTATAAAAGAAAAAATATGAATGTTTTATCCATGGATAAGGATATTTTAAGTCATATAACACTTTTGGAATGTCTTAGTACATATATATATATATATATATATATATATATATATATATATATATATATATATATATATATATATATATATATATAAACATATATATATATATAGATATAAACATCCTCCAAATGTGTTAATTAAATTATTTCCAATGTTGGAGTCTTTGTGTAACTGCCATTTATTATTTTCTAATATACAAATGAAGAGATGATGAGGGAGTTGTAGAATAAAGGAATATGAAAATTATTTGTAAAGTCACCTAAGGTTCATCAAGGTTAAATCATCCTCAAACAAGTTTTTAAAAGCCATTTTAAACCAAAAATTGTATCAGGTACTCCATCAAGATTTTAGCAAGATCATAGTGATTAGTTTCACATGTTTAATCCATATAGACGAGGAAGAGTTTGATCAAAATATATTAGAAAGAGTTGGAGGACCTAATGTAATTTCAATTTCTGACATTGGTTGTTAGTTTTATCTTCTCTCCTTTATGAACAATCACTAAGGAGTTAAGATGTCAAAAACACTTTCAATCCCCAATGACTCATTTTTGGGTAGTTCTAATGAATTTTTGAGCTCATTAATAATGGAGGAAGGCTTTGTGACTCCCTATAGGTCCCCGCCATTCCTTTTTAACTATTTACAATCACATTCATTCTTTTGCAGGTCACAAATGAGTAGTTTTCTTAAAGAATGGTGAGGTTGTAGGTTTACACTTCAAGGATCTGAGGTCTCTTAAAATATCTAATGCATGAAAGTTATGGTTGATTTTTCCTTACCATGTACCTATACATTACTCATCTCTCATAGGTTCTTAAATGGGATTTCCAATTCCTACCAAATACAAATGCTTCAATCATGACCACCTTATGGAGTATACCTTCATGGTTTTTAAGTCAAAGTAGAGACTTCTAATATTTTGAAGGTGTCCCATCTGATAGAAACCATAATATGCCTAAGGAAGGTGTATAAAACATTTGAATAACATATAATAGGATGAAAATATCTTATATGATCATCCTTGAAGGAAGATATGGACTATGAGTAACCAAGAAGAGGGCTATAAAGGCTTCAAGTGAACACTCACAGTAATTGGAACCCATTGAATTCCTAAAATATATTGACATAGTTGATTACATTATCTTCCAAGGATAAAATTAGTTGAATAGGATCAAGGAAAATAGGACAAGAAAGAATCTAATCCAAAATTTTAGTGGCATGTCTTGAGTCTCAATAGGCATATATAGGCATGTCTCTAAGATTGAAAAAAATACACATGTGGAGAGTTGAGCATAAGGTCTGAGATATAAGGAGTTTTGACAAAAATAGTAGAAGGTTTTGAATATATTTAGGAAGATAAACCATCCAATATATATATATATATATATATATATGTATATATATATATGTATATATATATATATATGTATATATATGTATGTATATATATATGTATGTATATATATATGTATGTATATATATATGTATGTATATATATATATATATGTATATGTATATATATGTATATATATACATGTATATGTATATATATGTATATATATACATGTATATGTATATATATGTATATATATACATGTATATGTATATATATGTATATATATACATGTATATGTATATATATGTATATATATACATATATATGTATATATATACATATATATGTATATATATACATATATATGTATATATATGTATATATATGTATATATATGTATATATATACATATATATGTATATATATGTATATATATACATATACATGTATATATATGTATATATATACATATATATGTATATATATACATATATATACATATATATACATATATATGTATATATATATGTATATATATACATATATATACATATATATACATATATACATATATATACATATATATACATATACATATATATATATACATATACATATATATATATACATATATATATATACATATATATACATACATATATATACATATATATATATATACATATATATCTATATATACATATATATCTATATATACATATATATCTATATATACATATATATGTATATGTATATATATATGTATACATATATATATGTATATATATGTATATATATATATATGTATATATATATATATATGTATATATATATATGTATATATATATATATATATGTATGTATATATATATATATGTATATATATATATGTATATATATATGTATATATATATATATATGTATATATATATATATATATATATGTATATATATATATATAATTGATCTCTATCCAACCTAAGATGCTTATACACAATCCTAGATTGTTCACTTACAACTACATATTTTTCATGAAGTATGCAAGTATTAGATAGGTGAAAAGTGAGATATATTTTAGAGTGAAGGATAATATTGATATGGTTATTTTTAAGGATTATAATTATTTAAATGAAAAAATTATGTGATTTTAGCTATGTATAACCAACACCTATACAAGTATCTATAAGCATGTTTATGCCAATATGTGAAGAAAGGTAAATTTCATTAGGTTAAAAAGGAAGTTGGTGAAACATGTAAGATGTCAATTACAATAATAAGGAAACTTATAATTCCTAATAATATCACCAAACTTCCAAAACACCATTCATTGAGGATCTACTCTCAATAATATAGCCAAGAAGCCAAAATGAGCACTTATAGCCAGGGACAGCTTTGGCTTAAACATAATAAAAGGTACAGGATTTTTTCTTATGCATGGGATTGGAATATGTCAAGTGGTTTTGAAATAAATAAACTATAATATTATTATATTTAATACTCTATTGAGGAGATAAATTTCTCAAGAGGAGGCATTCTCAAGCCTGAGCAAGACCTACAGGCCTAGTAGATAGCCTATAAGGCTAGAAGTACATATACAATGAGAATGTGCATTTTATAGTTTGAGTTGAGGAATGATGAATATCCCAAGGCATTATAAAATTATAATAATGTAATTCATGATTAATTTATCATTATAAAAGGAATAAAAGACTCAGATAGAGTTGTTAGGGTCACAGTCTTAGAATTACCTTCAAACCCTCATAATGAACAAATCAAGCTGTAGAGATTTATAGAAATCTAATGCCTATTGTAGATAATTTAAAATAATAATATAATTTATACTTCATCCTATGGATACCTTCATAGACAATGGAATTCATTTTGAGGTTCTTAAGGCCTAAATGATCTTTCTCGATCTTCACACTCAAGACTGTTAACCTGAGAGGGAGTTTTGTGTAACTTATAACTACATTAAGAATATGAATGGAATCAAATAAATATTATATAGTTTTAGGGAGATCTCATAATTAAAATTTAGTCCATTATTTAATAGTTCAAGGTCCTATAAAGTATAAACAATCTTTCATAAGGACTGTCACCTTAAAATGGCCTAAAACCTTCACAAAAAGCTTGAGAAGTTATGATATGTTGCCCAGAACTTATAGAAGATTTTGCATGGAATAAAATGACTATTTTATGTGTTAATAGGGTTCCCATACTCTAAACTAGTGACATTAATTCATAGGTTGATGGCCTCAAATCTATGAACAATATGCCGAAGGAAGGTGTCCCTTCTGATATTTTAAAGGTGTCCCATTTGATAAAAACCCTAATATGCCTAAGGAAGGTTTATAAAACATTTGAATAACATAAAATAGGATTAAAATATCTTATATGATCATTGTTGAAGGAATATATGGACTATGAGGAACCAAGAAGAGGGCTATAAAGGCTTCAAGTGAACACTCACAGTAATTGAAACCCAGTGTGTTGTCCCCCAAAAAAAAATATCAGCTCATTTTTGGGACAACATTTGAACTATTTTGGTCTTATAGACCAAAATTATCTCTTCTCTATTCAAAATTTGCCTTGGCCATTCAAATTCTTTAGTTTTCAAGCTTTTCATGAATCTATGGACTCTACAGGCAGGTCATTTCTACAGGTTCAAAGGTTTTTGCAGGTGGTTTCAGTCAAAAGAATCAGTTTTTCAACACTTAGTCATTTTTCAAGACTGTTTCAGTGCCTTGGTTCAAACATAAATCTCCATCAGCAAACATCAGCAGCAAGTTCAATATTTGGTTCATCCTCTGGTTCATCGTCAGTCAGTTCAAATCTTTGTTTGAACCGTTTAACTAAAACTTGGTTCAATGTCTTGGTTCAACGAAAAGGTTCAATGCATGGTTAAACCAAGTGGTTCACTCACTTGGTTCACTCAGTTTATCTGCTTGTTTCATTTAGTCAGTTCATTCAATTGAACCATCAGCTTGAACCATTTTGGTTTAAAGCCTTTCTTTAATCAATTGGTTCAAGGTCTTGGTTTAACAGAATGGTTCATCGCCAAAGTTCAAAGGGGCGGTTCAATGCAAAAAGAAGCTTCTCAAAAGAAAAGTGCCCTTGCGGAGGACACTTAATAAACGAAAGCACCCTTCGAAAGGGTCATTTTCAAGGAAGCCGAAAGGTAATTCTTTCAGATTTATTTAAGGCAGATTGAAAAAGGACTAAGGCAAAAAAGCAATTCCTTTGGACTTTTTGTCTAAAGGAATTCAAAGAAACTTGCAGGCAAAAAACTCGAAGACATTTTCAAAGGAACAAGTTGGCAGAATTTTCCCCAGACTTTTTATTTGCGGGAATTTTCCCCAGACTTTTTGTCTGCAAGAATTTTCCCTAGGGAAAATGTCTACGAGAATTTTCCTTAGGGAAAATGTCCACAGGAGAACGCAGGAGAAAACTCAAGAAAATGTCATGAGATTTGTCCTCAGGAACTGCCAAGGCGAAGGCCGCCGAAGGACCCTGAAGGGTAGGTGCCCTTGTGGGAGACTCTCAACTATCAAAATGAAGGACATTTTCATGAAGTCCAAAGGAAGAATTTAGCAACCTGTCATTCGAAGACCACCCAAAAGGGCAAGTCCAATCTGACAAAGACCAAGCAAGAAGCCCAAAGGACCAAGGGGTGACATGCCTGAAGATGTCAAATTTAACACAACTGACTAGCCATTGGAAACATAGTGACGGGCGCACAAATGTCAAATTGAAGACAAAAAAATATCTATTGATCCTTTGAACTTACAAACTAGAATGCATTCCCAGAATTCAAGGCCAAGACTAGCAAAAAGTGAGGAAGAAATATAACAACAAACTGAATCCAAGACCTGATTCAATTAACTAGGAAAGGAGGAATGATGAAGGTAAGATCAGATCGCTAGGTGGACATTGAAAGTTGCACACTTTCAATAAGCATGACTTGTTTCCCTACATTGATAAAATCAAATGGGTAAAATGCCCCCATGTTTTAGCCTGTCTTCTTAACAAATTCCAACAAAACATGATGTGTTACTGTTCCCAAGTTCTTCTTGAAATGGATATAT
Organism: Torreya grandis; assembly: GCA_037957365.1. Lineage (NCBI taxonomy): Eukaryota > Viridiplantae > Streptophyta > Pinopsida > Cupressales > Taxaceae > Torreya > Torreya grandis. Next base: position 2,757,125 of record JARHVA010002124.1, on the reverse strand, counting down.
AAGGGACTCTCTTCTATTGTAAAAGGTCCTCTTTTTTGACAATCAGAATGAACCTTTGCCCAAATTGAAAGGCACTTCTAAGACTTTGAGCTCAGTTTGTTTATCATATATTATTATTGGAATAAGAAAGCAAATGGTTTTTCAGACTTTATGCTGTGATATCTTTGTGGTTAAGGAAACTATTCTTATGTCTTTTTCCTTGATGTATTTTCTGTTCTTTTAATTCAACAAGCAGGATTAGTGAAATTAGTCAGAAAGTTGTCCTGAAGAGTTAACTGTGCAGAGACTTTGTGCCCCCATAATTGCCTTTCAATGTGTTTTCTTTTCATTTCTGTGTAAAGGACTTTGAGAAGACTTTGTGCTCTCATTATTTTTTGTATATTACTCTTGAGCAATCCAGATGAAGACTTTGTGCTGCATCTCGATTTACTGATTATTACATCTTTTGCTACATTTTGTTGTTACTATCTGGAGTATTTTTGTGGCTTGCTGAATAGTACTTATGAAAGAAGAGGAGTGCTTTCTGTCATTTTCCTTGAGTTTATCCTATGATCTACATGCATCATCTCTAAATAAAGAGAGATGGATGGTTTGTCCTACCCTTGAGTATTATTTTTTGTTTATATAATATATATATATATATATATATATATATATATAGCATACCTATAGGGAACCTCCCCTTGATGAGAGGAGAGATAAATATCCTTTTGATGTGGTAAAATCTACACATTTGGATGACTAATCTTCCTACTTTGGCTAATCAGACCTATTTTGTTTATCAGTACGCTGATCGATAGAATATTCAACTAACACAGTGAATTCCTAAAAGATATTGACATAGTTGATTACATTATCTTCCAAGGATAAAATTAATTGAATAGGGTCAAGGAGAATAGGACAATAAATAATCTAATCCAAAAGTTTAGTGGCATTTCTTGAGTCTCAATAGGCATATACATGCATGTCTCTAAGAATTAAAAAAATACACATGTGGAGAGTTGAGCATAAGGTCTGAGATATAAGGAGTTTTGACAAAAATAGTAGAGGGTTTTGAATATATTTAGGAAGATAAAACATCCAATATATATCCATAATTTATCTCTAATGGAACATTAAACCTTGAAAATAATCAATAGGCATGTCCAACCTAAGATGCTCATACACAATCCTAGATTGTTCACTTACAACTACATATTTTTCATGAAGAAGTATACAAGTATTAGATAGGTGAAAAGTGAGATATATTTTAGAGTGAAGGATAATATTGATATGGTTATTTTTAAAGATTAGACTTATTTAAATGAAAAAAGGATGTTATTTTAGCTATGTATAACCAACACCTATACAAGTATCTATAAGCATGTTTATGCCAATATGTGAAGAAAGGTAAATTTCATTGGGTTAAAAAGGAAGTTGGTGAAACATGTTAGATGTCAATTAGAGTATTAAGGAAATTTATAATGCCTAATAATATCACCAAACTTCCAAAACACCATTCATTGAGGATCTACTCTCAATAATATAGCCAAGAAGCCAAAATGAACACTTATAGCCAGGGATAGCTTTGGCCTAAACATAAGGAAAGGTACATGATTTTTTATTATGCATGGGATTATAATATGTAAAGTGATTTTTAAATAAATAAATTATAATATTAATATATATAAGACTCTATTGAGGAAATAAATTTCTCAAGAGGAGGCATTCTCAAGCCTGAGCAAGACCTACAGGCCTAATAGATAGCCTATAAGGCTAGAAGTACATATACAATGAGAATGTGCATTTTATAGTTTGATTTGAGGAATGATGAATGTCCCAAGTTATTTTAAAATTATAATAATCTAATTCATGATTAATTTATCATTATAAAAGGAAGAAAAGACTCAGATAGAGTTGTTAGGGTCACAGTCTTAAAATTACCTTCAAACCCTCATAATGAACAAATCAAGTTATAGAGATTTATAGAAATCCAATGCCTATTGGAGATCATTTAAAATAATAATATAATTTATAATTCATCTTATGGATACCTTCATATACAATGTAATTAATTTTTATATTCTTAAGGACTAAATGATCTTTCTCGATCTTCACACTCAAGACTGTTAACTTGAGAGGAAGTTTTGTGTAACTTAAAACTAAATTGAGAGTATGAATGGAATAAAATAACTATTATATAGGTATATAGAGGTCTCATAATTACAATTTTTTCCATTATTTAATATTTCAAGGTCATACATAGTATAAACAATCTTTAATAAGGACTGTCACCTTAGAATGGCATAAAACCTTCACAAAAAGCTTGAGAAGTTATGATATGTTGCCCAAAATTTCTAGAAGATTTTGCATGGAATAAAATGACTATTTTATGTGTTAGTATGGTTCCCATACTCTAAACTAGTGACATTAATTCATAGGTTTAGGGCCTCAACTCTATGAACAATCATTAACAACTCAAGCACCTAAAACCCTCTTAAGAGACCCGATGGAGGAGATTGACTTCCTAAGCAACTAAAGTGCATTTAATTGACATATAAAACACATGAAAATCATTATTAATTCCAATATGGTCCTCATCATGAAATTTTTCTATACCTTCACCTATATGGATGCATTTAATGTTGTACTTTTACAAAGTTTTTGACTCAAAATAGGATTTTTGGACATATGAACATGTGAAAATCATTGGTAAGGATGGTCTGAAGGGTTATAAACTTTATCATACCTCAAAATCCCCTCTCATGATTTTTAATATGCTCGAATAGATCTAATTTCTAAAGGCAGTGCAAAAAATCTTATGAAAAGGTGATATGGTCACCTAGGAGAGATAGAGCAGCCGGGTTAGATCCTTAAAGGCCATGGGTCATTTCATAACATGGTTATTATGCTTTTAGATAGGTCTATAAAATTTTCCACATGTTTTAATAGAGGTATTATTTCCATTCCAATGGCTAATATTAAGCAAGTCAAGTCTAATAGAGTAATAAGCATATAGGGCTGATGAAGGAGAATCTCTACCATTGAAAAGAGTGAAGAAAAGGTGTCAATAGAAGATAGAGAAATTTTTGATAATCCTGGGATGGTGTATAGGTTACCATATGAAACCAATATTCCATGTTTTAAGTTTCCAATTGTAACTCCTCCTTTAAGAAGTGATTTTAACTCTTTAAACAAGAGATCTTATGCCACTTAGTGAAGTCCCTCATCAAATTGAGCCAACACATTCCAAGGAAATAGATGAAATTAATTTTATACTCCCTTACATTTGGAATTATAATATAATTGAGGTGAATTACACTTGTTTATGTATCCCCTATGCCTCTCTTCTATATCTTCTCACATTTATCCTGTATAGACAGCCTTAAATGTCTTGTAATGGATCCTTTGGTTGAGTATGGAGAATACCTACTCAACCAAACATTTGTACTATGCCTTTTAATGTTTAATAAATTTGATTCTTACCTTATCACATGTTTGTAACTAGTGTTCTTATGTTATTATTTATGAATTCTAGTAGTAGTGCTTTCACTCTCTCTCTCATTTGTCATCTCCTACCTCTTTTCAAATAAATTGTCTTATTTTAGGTCATAAGTTTGATGTAGATCTTCATGGTTTGAAAGTGGATTTCAGTCATTAGTGTCTTGCTTAGACCTCTTAACCATCCCTCTCATTCAATGCATTATCTATGACCTCCATGTTGAAACACTCATATGTGAATGTCCTTGTTGAGTAATGTGATCATTTTTAGGTATAATTACTGTTCTTAGTGCATGATGGTCATGTAGAAGGTGTTAATTTGGTGCATCACCTCCATAAATTAGTTTAATTTTAGTTTTTATTACCCTTTTCCCTTGCAAGCAATAGGTTTAGTAGTGTTTTGGGGTGATATAATCAAGGGAGCTAGCCTTATCTAGAGACCCACCTCATTGATCAGGCCACCCATAGTCTAGAGGTATCTCCATGCTATGACTTAAGTGAGGATGATTGAACAACCTCTTCAAGGGTGTAAATTTTTGTGATAACAATTTGGCATGCCCAATGGGACTAATATTGCATCCCATTGAAGAGTTCTTGATGTTGCTCTTCAACATATCAATGTTTGGAGGCATGAATCCAAGTATCAATGGAAACTCTAAGTGAATCTCAACTGGTATATGCAGCCCAGGAATCCAAAATTAGAAAATTGATATGTATCCTAATCATTCTTTTGGTCAAGATACATATTTTATGCCATTATATTCTCCATATCAGGTTGATGGCATTCATGGATTTACCCCAAGTGGCTCTCAAGAAGCCACATGTCAACCTTACCAAGGCTATAAACAACCTTATATTCCATCTCCAAATCACACTTAGCCTCTTTGGCAGCCTACTCACCCCTCTAGTCAACCTTGTCAAAGATATGATAATCCTACTCAATCCCTAAAAGAAATTATATTGTAATATGAAATGAAAATGAGGAAGATTGATATAGAAAAAGATCTTGGCCTACGTGTCCCTAACTCTTATAATTAAATTGGTATCATTTAAAAAGAAAGAAATTTCTTGTAGTTGATCAAGAATAAGTGGGCATCCATTGAGAGTGAAAATTAGTATATACCTATAGATGATGTGATGGAGATAAAAATTATAATTCAATGACTAGAGATCATATTATTGATTCAATAGAGGAATAACATTCAGTATCTTGAGTCTTATATGCTTCCTCCTACTCCACATCAACCTTCTTTTGCTCCACACTCAGCCCAAGTTACAATATTTCATCACGAGGAGTCTATGTTAATGTTATATTCACCCACTCTTCCTCAAGAGCCTAATACCATTCCATATTGGAGAAATTCTTGGACAAAGACCACTTATTATGTCATGCTTACTCTTGAGAAAGAGCCTTCTCCCATGCCTATCCAAATTCAATAAAATAAGTGTATGTAATTCAATCCAAAAGATCTCTCAAGTCCTTCAAGCTCCCCATATATGATTCAAGTTGCATCCATACATGAATTGCAAGGAACATCCAAGTTTTACCAAGTAATTGAAGGTTGGAAATAGAGAAATACAACATCTTCAATTTAGTTCTCTTCTCCATCCCTTCAAGATCATCATAATCAGTCTAGTGCTCCTAAATTCCCAAGTTTGAAGGACACTCTAATAGGTTTCAATCAAGATAATGAAGTCTCTTTCCCTCCCACCCTCTCCTTTTATGAAGTAAAATCATTTTAATTAAGGGTATAAGATGGATTTTTAGATGTGAAAGAGAGTTTGACAAAGCTACGTGGTTAGGTGGAAGTTATTAAAAATGAATATCAATCAGCTACAAGTGAACCTCAAAAAGGCTATGAGGATAGTGTTTCTAGTGTGTATGGTGAGGAAATATTTATTGGTACTCCTATTTGTCAATAAGGAAAATTTTGAGGTTGATGAGAGAAATTTTCTTGAAGGTAGAATGCAAGTGAACATGGAAACAATCCCTTGTCAAAGTGATTCAATTAAAAAGAGTAAATAAAAAGATCTAGATCTAGTATGGAAGCACTTGTACCATATTTTCATGGAATAAATGGACTTTATTGTCAATTATGTGATCTCTCTAGAACAATAAGGTGAATGTCAACATGAAATTAGTTAAGTTGGAAGCCTCCTAGAAGAGGATGGACCAGATTTTATACAAGAGAGACATGATGAGTTGAGTCTTGAATGGGTAGAATAACTTATATTCTTCATGGAAAAATAGGAACACCAATCTTGATCTCATGGATTTATCCTTGATTAATAAGAAGGTGACTATGAGTAGTTGAGCATATTGTAGCTAAACATGAGGTAAGTCTTCTTGATAATAAATTGACTATTAGTTTTTTTGAACTTCATAGGCAAAAGATAAAATTTGAAGAAGATAAATTATAGCCATGCCATGATTCTATTCAATCATTTAAAACATTTGAACATACTATTATTCCTCAAGATAATGATAATATTTAAATTGATTTTGGATTGCTTTCGAGTGATGAATAAGAAGCTGCCTTTTGGGAAGAGCTAGAAAAATTTTGCTCTTATCTAGATAGTGAATCTATATCCCAAAAGGAGATAACTAATAATGTTGTCTTAGCCAATGATAATGATCAAGAGATGCATGATAAATATATTAAAGATAAAAATATGTTTTATGACCATGTTGAGTCTCATGAGCAAGTTAAAGGAAGCCTTGAAGAAATGTAGAAGTCCTACTTAGAAATGTTCAATGATTTTGAAGAGATGGGTATGCTAGCACCTAAAGAAGAAGTAGTTGATGAAGATTTCAAAGCTCTTGGAAAGCCAAAAAGTCTTATTATCCATCACAATAAGTTTAAATCCATGGTGTAGTAAGGTATAATGAATATGACACTCTTCAAGATTAATATGGGATAGAGTTTGAGAATCCAATTAAAGATGAAGTTGTTGTTGACTTTATGAATCAAAACATAATCACTTTGGAGGTCTATCATATGACCAAAGATCAAAAATAATATGAGGTGAAAATTTAAGATCATGATGAGTTTATATTTGTGGGAAACATGTTTTATATTGTAGACCCTTTTAATATCAAGCCAAAGGAGTTTGTGTTCAAGAAAGGAGCTAGTTAAGAAATGATAATGTCTGATTAGTAGCTTACACATCTTCATTACTCCTCACACCAAGGTGATTTAAATATTTTTCCTTTTCATCTAGGTGGATAAATTCTAATAGGTTAGTTGTATATATTAGTTCTTGTATTTTTTTCTTCTAAGTGATTTATAGCACATTGTGTTTTGTCTTGTTTTTTGTTATTGGTTTTACTTTGGTTTGTTTTAATTTGTATTATTGTGTTGGTGAAGGTAATCAACTATTTAATTCATTCTAAGAGGCTTACAATCAAGTGTCAAGGTCAATTTATGATTTTTTTTTAGATGAGGTGACTCCATTTCCCTATGGACACATTGGGCAATCGGTCTAAAGTGCATAGTTGGCATGCAATCTCAGGAGGTCTCATAATATGTTAGCCAAAATTTGGCTACCTTGAATGAGTATCATTCAAAACTCTTATGTACTTGATCTTAACTTTTTTTATATCCACTATGAAGGATTTTTATTGGTCATTAATGATCTAACTTGATAGGTGTTGATGCCTAAATATGTATCACAGGTGCCCAGAGTGTTCAAGAACACTTCTCATTTTAGAATTCTAGAAATATAGTGCTTGAGTTGTAGGTTGTTATAATCATGTTATTTTTTGATGAAATATATGTAAAGCAAGTGGATTATTTCACAATATTTATAATATTTGGTGGTTGGAAGCCACCATGGCCAAAGTCAATGTATGCAAAATATGAAGTATACTATGCTAAGAATGGGTAATTATGATCAAGAACTAATCTAAAGATTAATCTATGATGGGTATTTACAATGAAAGTAAAATTAGAGTGATTTTGTTTAATAAAAGAGGGAAAGCAAAGGTAAGGCAGAAAAGAGTTATTTTTGATATTCATACTAAACATCATGACAAATTGTAAATATCATCCAAGCATGCACTTAACCAATGTGTAACATGAAATAGCTTAATCCCAAATCCTATCGCACATGAGGTAGGCTTCTAAGGAAAGTGGAAATAATGAAAATAAGAACCTGGTTCACTTTAAATATTTACCCCTGTAAGCAAACAACATTAGCCCAAATGCTACAAGAGTAAGAAAATGAAATCAACCTAAGAAATTTTAGTTAACATAGCATTAACACAAGTTAACATCTCTGTAATTAAATTTTCACACCTAGAATTCACAAGAACTATTCAAATGTGGAAGTCAAAACAAATAAGTGAGAGAGAGAAACCATAATAACAAATGACACAAACAAATATGGACAATCTTTATAGAATTCCTTGCTTGCATTAATTGCTTATAAGTTTACACAAGTTTTTTTAGCTAAAAATTGGCCCCCTTCTTAAAATTGAAAATAATCCTTTTATAAAATACAAGGAAGTATGTTGATCATCCATATTGATGTAGAGATTGCACAAACTTCCTTCTATAGCCCTGCCTGTAATAATTATTAACTCCACCCATAGCAATTGTTTGATTACAAATGGATTAATATTGGAAAATATTACCCACTATCATAACTTTCCCATATGAAAATCACCTTTATCTTGATGAAATACGCATGTGGTAAAATTTTGAGTATTTAGCTCTCTTTCTAAGTCTATTTACTCTCTTTTAGCCCTTCCAAACTAGGCCTTTTAAGCCCCTTTTCAAAGACATTAACTAGAAGTTCATATTGTAAGTATTGTATGGTCATGAAAGTTCTTGAATTAGTTAGGTCTCATAAAAATACACAAAATCACAAGTTTTTTCAATTTTTCAAGGGCTTCTTCTCCTTCAAATAACAAAACCCTAGTTGATAGGGTTTAGGGTCTCTAAGTAGGTTGTGAGTGCATTAAATTCCATATCTTATTTTATGAATAGTTTCAAGAAAAACTAATCATTGGAAAAAGACTATCTAGGATACATGAAACTTTTTCTTCAATACATAGGTCTCAAATTTCTCAGTTCAATCTCCAAAAACATATCTCAGTCATTCTTGATTGTGTTCCTTGATAGAAAATAAGTGTATACATAGGGTTTATATATGTTTCAAATTCTAAAGATTCCCAACCTTTACTAAGATTTTTATCACCTTATATAAAGGATATAAAACACTTTATAACCTCTATTGAATCCTTTCCTAGCCACTCTAGAGTTTAAAACAAGATCCAAAGAAGAATACAATAAGCAAACTCAAAGTTTTTGATTATATGCTAATAGTTTGAATAAGAATACTAAACAAAAACTAAGTCTTACCACCCTTAGGACATTTTTTAGGGTTCATCTAGAATTAAGTGACTATTCTCACTCTCCTTCAATAGTTTCTTGTCTCTAGAATCAATCTCAATAAGAAGAACACAAAATATAGATTATTGTATTGTAAATTTGTAGACTCTCAAAGAGTTCAACAACAATCAAAAGATACTTACAGGTTCATAACTATATAAAAAATTTATCAAGGAATTCCTCTCTTCATATGTGTTCCCTCTCTAACCCTCAGTTGAAGGTTCAAACACACAACATAGTCATGTAATGAACAATGCACACAAACTTTCTTTACACATTCCATTTTTTATTCATTAACTTCCATTACTTTTTCATTCTTCCTATCTCCTTTGAATGGAATACACTATAATACTTCTAAATTGTCTTCATCACCTTTTTAGGTAGCATAAATTATTCTTGGAAGTGTTTTCCCACATTGGTTCCTTAAAATTACATTGCATTTTTTTATGTTTTATCAATATGAATAATGTATAATTATGCCCTATAGACTAAAAATATACTTATGAAATTTTTCACACTCTTAAGGCTGAGAGGATACCTACTAAACATGTTTTACAACATAGACAACTCATATAATGCATTGAATCCTATTACAAAGCTTAAAATATTAAAATTTTCAAATGTGGCAGTTTTGGAGGGAAACTCCATAATTCAAATTTTGTGCCACTTGTGCAAACCTATTTCACTCCTAAAAATTCATTAGGACCTAACACACCTTAAAAAAAACACCTAAAAGACACTAAAATCCAAAATTATAACTATTTTGGGATCCATGAGGATGCCCCTGCATCATACTACCAAGCTAAAGAAATTTTGCCACATATGTCAACTTGGTGTTGTTCTTTTTTAATTGATTTGTACCACCTAATGGAAAGTTGTTTCTACTAATTTCCTTTAATAAAGGTGAACTTGTGCTTGAGCACCACAATTAAGCATCTTATAGTTCGTATTCTTCATGAGTATATCTTCACATGCCACAAACATGTTAAGGAAAACTTTGTTGTTGTCTTTTGCTACTTTTTGGGAATGTGCATAACATGATTCTTCTTCTACAATCTGATCCATCACAACCTTCCTTTCACAATATTATACTAATTCAAATGTTTCCTTGTTGTCCTTCACCCATTCTCCTTTTTCGATATACTCAATCTCATACATATCAAATTGTGAGTCCTTGCTTGCCATTTCCTTTTATGAGTGTTTGGTTTGTTGTTGTCTATCATCTTCACAAATACCCTCTATCTCTTATATATTCAATTATTTCTTATTCTCTTCCACATTATCATGTTCTTGACTTAACACTTTCATACTATTGTCTTCACTTGGTTGTCCTTCTTGGATTTGTTGTACATTTTCGATTTGTTTCTCAACTCTTTCCTTTTTAAAACTTGCTTTCATGCTTTATATCTTGCCTATAATACCTTATATGAGATCACAACTAGATATGTTTACCAAATTTTGAGACAAATTTGAAAACAACTCATTCACAAACTTACTTGAAGAAGTGTTACTTGACATTGATTCACATGCAACTTTGGCTACCTCAATCTCCTTGGGTTGTTCATCCATATTTACTTCTTCATCTTACTGATGCACCAACTCCTTATAGCCTAAAACTAATACCTTATAAAATACACCAACTACTTTATCATCAAGCTTCAATGGCAATATTATATAATTGACTCCCTTGTGCTCCAAAGAATATGTATTCTTCACCCCATCATGACTAGTTAACCTATCAAACTACCAAGGCCTTCCTAGTAGTACATGGAAAACATCCATGGGAATGACATCACACATGACCTGATCCTTATATGTTCCAATCTAAAAATCAACTTATCATTATTCATTCACAAGCACACTATATCCTTTTTTAAGCCAAGAAACTTTGTAAGGTACAGGATGAGGTAATCTCTTAAGACCAAGTTTACCTACCATCTCATTGGATACCAAATTATCCATGATACCTGAATCTATTATCATCTTGAAATATTTACCATGTGACTTACATGTTGTCCTAAAGAGTGTTCTCCATTGTGTATCCTCTTTATCCTTAGGTGGTTTCAATAATGTCCTCCTTATCAAGAGTGCCTCTCCTTCTTCAGGTGCCACTAGTTGTGAATATGATCCAACACTCTCTTCCTCTTTAGGCTACACCATTTAATTTCTGCTCTCATTCTTATAACTCCTTTCTTGCTGCTCCTCTGGACACTCCCAATACTTATGGCCTGCATACTTGTTGCATTTGAAACTTTTTCCTATGAATCCACTAGTTCCTCTTCCTATAGATGCATCTCCACCTCTTTAGTATGATCTCTTACCTCTATAACCACCTCTTTGTTTTTCTTCATGTCTTTTCCCACTACTTTATCCTTCCTCATATGCATTCTTGTTGTCATGCTCTTCTCTTCATCTCACTTGTTTGCCTCTTCATCTTGATTTTTATGCATGCCTTCTTTCTATATTTTCTTTATATTTTAAGGCTACTTGGTATGGTTCTTCCACTATTTATAAATTAGTATATTGATATCATCTTGTATGGAGAACTTGATACCATTCAAACACCTTGCTACCTTCTCATCATCTTCTTCCAAGTATCATGTTCTAATTATTAACTTATGAAACTCTTCAGTATACTCCTTCACTGAATGTTCCTTTTGTATAAGGTTCAAAAACCTCCTAAACAAATGTGTGTGGTAGTCTTTAAACATTAACTTTTCCTTCATCTTCATCACCATCCTATCTCATGATTGGATTTTGTCTTTACCTCTTTGCCTTCTCTCTTCTTGGATTCCATCCCACCACAAAGAAGCATGTCCTCTCAATCGTGTGACTAAAAATTTTAATTTATTGGTTTCATCCACCTCCTCATACTTGAAATACTTGTCCATGGCTGCTATGCAATCCACTAACACATCCACATTTAGATTGCCTTCATACATTAGCACATCTAACTTTGGTTTTGAACCCATCTTCATCATGACCTTGATAAATATTTCCTCCATTCTATCTTATCTTTCTTCCTCCTCTTCAGATATAGTATCTTACTCTTCTTTATCACTATCATCATCAGCTATGACTCTTCTTCTTTGAGTTATCTCCATGGCTATATTCTAGCCTGCATGTTCTTCATTTCATTAACCAAATTGGCCACATCTTGTTACATTTTTTATGTTGATATTGGTTGCCTTTGTCTTGCTACCATATTTTCCTTTTCACCTTATTTTATAACCATCCTTATTCTATAATACCAAAAATTATGTAGAGCTTTCATAAATTTCCTTCTCTATCCTTGCCAATAATAATTATCAACTCTACTCATAACAACTGTCTAACTGCAAATGGGTTATTATTGGAAAATATTACCCACTATCATAAATTTGCCATATTAAAATCACCTTTTTATTGATTAAATACACCCATGGTAAAAAATTTAGGGTCTAACTCTCTTTCTAAGTCCACTTACTCTCTTTTAGCCCTTCCAAACTAGGCCTTTTTAGCCCCTTTCCAAGGACATTAACTAGAATTTAGTACTATTGGTGCTATACAGTGATTAAAGTTCTTGAATCAGTAATGGATCATCAAAATACATAAGATCACAAATTTTTGAAAATTTTCAAGGGCTATTTTCTCCTTCAAATAACAAAACCCTATTTGATAGGGTTTAGGGTCTTTAAATAGGCTGTGAGTACATTGAATTCCATATCTTATTTTAGGATTATTTTCAAGACAAAATAATCATTGGAAAATTAATATCTAGGATACATGCAAATTTTTTATTTAATAACCTATGTCTCAAAGTGCTCGATTCAATCTCCAACAACATATCTTTATCATTCTAGATTGTGTTCCTTAGTAGAAAATAGGGGTATACGCAGGGTTTGTCTATGTTTCAGCTTCAAAAGATACTAAACCTTTAATAATATTTTTATCACCTTATTTAAATGATATAAAAAAATTTATAACCTCTGTTGAATCCTTTACTAACCACTCTAGAGTTTAAAACAAGATCCAAAGAAGAATACAATAGCAAACTCAGAATTTCTGACTATATGCTAACAATTTGAATAAGAATAATAAACAAAAACTAAGTATTACAACCCTTGGTACTTCTTTTAGGTTTCAAATAGAATTAAGTGATTTTTCTCAATATCCTTCAATAGTTTCTTATCTCTAGAACTAGTCTCAATAAGAAGAACATAGTATACAGATTACTGTATGGTAAATTTGTAGACACTTAAAGAGTTAAAAAATAATCAAAAAAGACTTACATGTTCATAACTATATAAAAATTGTATCAATGAATTCCTCTCTCTTCATACGTGTTCCCTCCTTAACCCTCAGTGGAAGGTCCAAACACACAACTTAATCTTTATCATAGTCATGCAATGAATAATGCACACATAACTTTCTTTACGTAGTCAAAAAAAATTATTCATCAACTTTCATTATTTTTTCATTCATGTTATATCTCCTTCAAATATAATACACTATACTACTTATAAACTATATCCACCACCTTTTCAAGTAACATAATTGATTCTTGAAAGTGTTTTCCCATGTTGGTTCCATAAAATTAAATTGCATTTTTTTATGTTTTATCAATATGACTAATGTATAATTATGCCCTATAGACTAACAAGATACTTAGGACCTTTTTCACACTATTAAGGCCTATAAGACACCTAATAAACATCTTTTAGAACTTATAAAACTCATATAATGCATGTAATCCTATTACAAAGCTTTTAAAATGAAAATTTTCAAATGTGGTATTTTTGAAGGGAAACTCCATAATTCAAATTTTGTGCCACTTGTGCAAACCTAGTTCACTCCTATTGACTTAATTAGTACCTAACACACCTAAAAATTGGAACTATTTTGGGATCCATGAGGATTCCCCTACATCACATAGCCAATTACAAAAGTACAAGTGTATAGGACAGATGTCCTTTTACAAAGTTATAGAATACTAGACTCTTCCTAATGGACTGATCTATAGGAAATTAACTTTACAAGTTTCACATGATGTTAAAAAAATAATATTCTATTTTTTAAATATTACAATGTCTCTACAAAATAATATTCCTAACTAGGTTGGCTTTGGGATCCTTGCTTTGATGTAGTCTTTTGTCTTCCCTATAGGATCTTCAATCTATAATGTTACTCATTGATTAGTTGGAGGTCAAAAATAGGTCTCATGAAGAGATCCTTTTCCTAATTCTCTATGCCTTTGAGATCTTTCTCAATCTTCCCTAAATCTTGCTTGATTCCTTTGGCATCTCCCATTTTCTCCACTGATGACAAGAGTAGACCCATGATTTTTGTGTTGTCACCCCTATTTTACCATGTCCTTGGTTCCTCAACTCTTGCATGAATTGATTAGTTATGTGCTTTAACTACTAATTAGTTATCAAGCCTAGTTTACTAAGTTTGGTGGGTTTCTTGATCAAGCGATCTAGGATATGCAATATACTATCCTTTTGCTGCTTGAGGTTTTTGGCAATATCTTTCAACTGTCATGCCATTTTTGGCCTCCCCTATTTTGCATCTATTTTATCTATAGTTATTATTATGTTGTGTTGATTATGGACTTTGATGGATCAATTATATGATATATTCTATGATGAACATGTTGATTTGGATATATTCCTGTTATGTTGTTATGTTATGATTCATTTTAATGTTGTGTTGGTTAGGGATTATGATGGATCGATTATCTATTATATTTTATGATGAACATGTTTATTTATATATGATCACATTATGTAATTATGTTATGATTCATTCCATGCCACTTATACAATATATGATAGGAAATGAATTACAAATGCAAATGTGTATAGTTGTTGATTATCATTAACTGATTAGCTTGAGGGTACTAACGATCATATGATTTTGTTATTATTAGAATCCATACTAATAATATGATGAAGTTTTATACATATTATTGTGTGATAAAATAGTATAAGAAGTGGGAAAATATATAAATTATAATTGTGCATGGAACACAAGTTTTATGTGGAGTAAGCACTAGCTTCCATGACGAGATCATGGAAATTTTTTATGTTGATTCTTTAAAATATTGTTATTAGTGATATATTATCATTATTATTGTCATTACTAAGATGAGTTTACATGTGAAATGAGTGTATAATTAAGTTAATATGATTATTTAATTTTTTTTGTGGGCTATTATATTTAAAAGTTAAAATAACAAATTATTTTTACCATAGATTATTATTACTTTATAAGGGTAAATTAAATATTAGTTAAATTTTATTTAATTGAATGAAATGAGATGGGGATTATTTTTGTGTGTTTAAACAATTTGAATTGTTTATTTAAATTATTTTATGAGTAAGCTTACTTAAAATATTACTAGAAATTTAATATTTATTTTTACCATAGATTATTATTGTTATAAAAAAATAAATTAAATTATTGTTTAAATTGAACTCACTAATTGACTATGGATAATTTAAATTAACTTATTACTAAGAGGATTAAATGTTATATCATATAATATAAATCTCTTTTTAAAAATATTATGGTTTTATGATGGAGAGGTTTGGGCCTCACACTTTGGTATCAGAGCCTGATTACAACACTAGAAACTCTAGGGAATATGTTAATACATCTCATTAGTGTTAATAACCATTTTTAATTGATTTCATTCATGTAGATGGTCCATGAGATATGGAAACCATCACATGGACAAATAGGTTGATGGTCTCCATAGAGGTTAATAGTGGACATTGTTCTCTCTCTCTCTCTCTCTCTCTCTCTCTCTCTCTCTCTCTCTCTCTCTCTCTCTCTCTCTCTCTCTCTCTCTCTCTCTCTCTCTCTCTCTCTCTCTCTCTCTCTCTCTCTCTCTCTCTCTCTCTCTCACACACACACACACACACACACACACACATGTCAATAGTAGACCAAATAAGGATGAAAATACTATGGAGATAATGGACCAAATTTGTAGTAAGACCATTCACATGTCCATGCTATGAATCATAGGTATTCCCACTTGGGGAGATATATTAATTACAAAGGTTATTCCCATCCTCCTAGCCCTTCCTTTAGAGTTTATTATGAGCATTCTTGATTTTGATCACCACTTAGAGACTAGAGATCTATGGGATGCATATCAGAACCATTAGTGGCCACTGGTTAACCCTCATTTGATGTTACATGACCAACATCATGGATATTTTGGTCATCATGACTATTCCATGTCTTCCTATCATCTTTGTGGTGACCATCACACCTCCCATGGTTGTACCCCACCTCATGGTAGAGATTATTTCCATTATGATTGGTCTCCTTATTAGGAGCCACCTCAGCATCATCCTCTCTATGGTCATGGTTATGATGATATCTATGGGAATAGGCATCATCATTACCATCACAAGCCCCCTCCTAGAGGTCATCACTAGCTTGCTATAAACCATGCTTATGAGGATATCCAACAAAATCCTCTATCCCCTTAACTATATGTTATTCCCCTTCCTACTCCTATCCCTGAACTTCTTAAGTTCAATGGGACTCATGACTCCACTCCCACGAAGCATATTATGGTGTTCATGATGGCATGTATGGATTGGGAATAGGACAAAGGCATGATGTTGAATATCTTCTCTCATTCTCTATGAGATGAAGCTCTTGTTTGGTTTTAGAATCCACCTCCATATTCTCTCTCTAGTGTCCAACTCCTTATGGATTACTTCCTCCAATATTTTGTTATTTATAGTCCCTTTAACCTCGACATCTAATAAATCACCTCCATGGCATAGGCCAAGGGTGAATTAAACCTTGATTTTGTATGTATATGGCATTAAATTATTCACACATGCATGACTAGGTTCTTAAATGACAAGATTTATGATATGTTCATGCAAACATTGAAGTAGGAGGTTCACTTTGAGGTCCTCAAGCATGAACCCACCTCTTATGATGAAGCTATTACTAAGTGCCTGAAGATCAAAGTATTTGAGGTGCATGTAGGCATGAAACCTATACCTTACCAAAATTCATCCTTTTTACACAATTATAATAGTAATGTGACTAGTGATGGTGTCACTAATTCTCCTTTTTAGAAGAAGAACAAGAAGGAAAGCTACGAGGTGAATGCTTTGAGAAATAATCCAAATAAAAATAAATCTTCTAAATTAATCATTGTAAAACAATGGATGGTGCTCCCTTAGGACCCCACCAGGTTTTTAAATTACCATTAGATGAAGGGGAATGATGATTCCAAATGTGATACCAAAAATATTGATGGGTAAGCCTTGCCCCTATCATAGAGTGGTCCTCTTGTAGAATTGATGCAGAAAAAATAGGCCAACTTTTGGAGGCCATAACATTTGACTCGTAGCTCTGTTTGATGTCTTCCATGCACCAAAATGACCGTATAGAAAAAAAAATTCTGCCCTTAGGTGGTTTTAATTTCCTACCCATCTTTTTGATATTTTTTGGAGGCTATGCGGGATCATCTAAGGGTCCAAATTTGTGATTTAATGATTTTTTTAAGTTTTTTCTATTTTTAGAAAGTGTATATTTTTAGAACCAAAAGTAAAATATAGTTGAATTTTGTCTCATAGTCTAATTATATTGTTTAGGATATTTTTGGATATTTTTGGGCTATTTTGGGTGTTTTTTAAAAAAGGCATTTTTTTTAGATTTTAGTTTTTTTTGTTTTTTTTTGCATGTGAACTCTAATTTCTAAGTTGAGGCTTATTTAAGCATGGTTTAGGTTTATAATTATTTCAATAAATCAATACAAATAAATTCTGAGTATTGTTTCAAGATCTTGTCGTATTGGTAATGTTCTTGTTCTTATTTAAAGATTGATGGGCAAGCCTAGCCCCTGTCACAGAGTGGTCCTCTTGCAAAACCTAACTATAAGTTGAATATTTTCAAGGAGCCTCTACCTAACCAAGATAAGGAGAAGAAGAATAAATCAAAGGCTAAGGGCCCATATTTAGGTATGGTGGTAGTATATGAGGCCAAATTTATTAAGCTCTTACCTTATGTAGAGTTTGCTTAGGATGAGGAGATGCTCATTACATAGTTCAATAGAGGGATTAATGTCAACCTAACAAGCATAGTTCATCTTCTAAACCCTATGACACTTTAGGTTGTATTTAAGAGGGATTTCATAGTAGAGGAGAATAGGGGTTAAACCTAGGAGGCTCAAGAGTACGACAGGGGAATATGTAAAGGATGTGAGATAATAGGTTACAGGGAAACCCACCACCCCCAAAAATAGTTTTAGACCTCAGCAATAGGGAAAAAAATAGGGTCAATAGTAGGGACAATATTGGAGGTATGGGAAATGACACTTTCCTTGAGGCTAACAAAGAGATAAAGAGAGAGAGTATGACAAGATCAGGGCCCTACATAGGTACAAGTATAAGGACTTCATTAGTAGAGGCAAAGCCAAGCCCCTACTCAGACTCAACATTCTAGGTAGGGAGGGAAATTTAGATAGTGACCTAGTTTTGGGGTTCCTTCAAGGCAAGTACCATGAGGTAGATGTTTAATATGTGGGGGACCTCATTTTACTAGGGAGTATCCTTAGAGGGGTTCAGCTTTAGCACAGAGAGTGGTAAGAGCTGAGTAGATAGTGGGAGATGTCAATCAAGCTCATAGATTATATGTAATAGTCGATGACCTCCAAGCTAAGCACTAGGCCATAATGGTGGAGAAAACAAATAGGATTGGTAGGATGCTGGTTTTAATTCTCTTTGACCCTAGTACATCTAATTATTTTATTTCACCACTAGTAGTTGACTGTTATATATTGGTGGCATTTAAGAAGTTAAACCCTTGGTTAGTTGAGATGGTTATTGGGGTTAAGAATCCCATAAGCTCATTAATCCCTAGTTGTGTCTTAGATCATATGATGTAGTTTTGGGCATGGATTGATTAGAGAACCATAGAGCTCAAATTGAGTGCTATGTTAAAATAGTACATTATCATGATGATTTAGGGACAGAGATGGTAATTTTTGGACTTCATAGACTTG
Source organism: Torreya grandis (assembly GCA_037957365.1). Taxonomy (NCBI): domain Eukaryota; kingdom Viridiplantae; phylum Streptophyta; class Pinopsida; order Cupressales; family Taxaceae; genus Torreya; species Torreya grandis. The sequence continues at coordinate 2,738,225 of JARHVA010002124.1, read as the reverse complement.
TTTCTCTACACATGATTTTTTTTATGCAAATCAAGAGAAACATGCACAAGGGATGTCATTTGTATTTTATTTAGGTAAGCGACAGGTCTAAGGATGAGATTGAAGTGACTACTATTGATTCCCACCCTATCTTACAAGAGTTTGTTGATGTTTTTCCTAAGGTGTTACCTATATACCTCCTTGATGAGACATTGATTTTACTATTGATATTGTACCTAGGGAAAAGCCAATCTCTAAGGATCCCTATAGGATGACTACACTTGAGTTCAATGATCTCAAGATTCAAATTTAGGAAATCTTGAAAAAGGGTCATATTCACCCTAGTTTGTCCCCTTGGGGTGCATCGATGATTTTTGTTAAGAAGAAGGATGGTTCACTTCATCTTTGTATTCATTATAGGCATCTCAATAAAGTGACCATCAATAACCATTTCCTTTTGCCATGGATAGATGAATTATTTGATCAAGTTAAAGGGGAAAAGGTGTGTTCTAATATTGACCTTAAGTTAGGGTATCAGCAGTTGAGGATAGTAGAGGCAAACATCCATAAGACAGCTTTTAGGACTCTATATGTCCACTACAAGTTCATAGTGGTACCTTTTGGGCTAACTAATGCCCCAACAATTTTCATGAGTCTCATAAATGGCATGTTTCACCATTATTTGGATAAATTTGTTTTGATCATCTTGGATGACATACTAATTTACTCCTGCACCATAGAGGAACATGAGGGACACCTATGAAAGGTTCTTTAGTGCTTTCAGGAGCATCAACTATATGTAATTTTGGCCAAATGTTCATTTTTCTAAACAAACATCCAGTATTTGGGACATGTCATTTTAGGTGAGGGAATCTCAATAGATCCATCAAAGATTCAAGCAATTATAGAGTGTTTGACACCTACTTCAATCACTGAGGTACGTAGATTTATGGGATTAGTATGGTATTATAAGAGATTTGTACAAGAATTTTCATGGATTTCTCATCCCATTATTTCCCTTCAATGAAAAGGGAAAAAGTTCATTTCGATAGAGGAGTGTGATAGAACCTTTCAAACCTTAAAAGAGTGTCTCACTAGTGTGCCTATTTTGGCAATTCTATATCCAATGCAAGACTTTTTGGTTTATACAGATGCCTCAAAGGAGGGCATCGAGGTCATACTTAAGAAAAGTGGAAGGGTGATGGCATATAAGTCTAGGAAGCTCAAGGACTATGAGCTTCTCTATCTTATGCATGATTTAGAGTTTGTTTCCATGATTCATGCTCTAGTGTGATGGTGACACGTTTTATTAGGGCAACACTTCATTATGAGGACAAATAATTTGAGCCTCAAGCACATTTTCTCTCAACCAAATATCAATGCCTAGAAATGAAATTAGATGGAGCTAGCATGTGAATACCATTTTGAGATAGATCATCTAAATGGAAAGGATAATATTGTAGCTAAAGCCCTTAGTAGGAGATGACATCAACTTACCACCATGAGAGATAGAATAGAATTGAAAGATCGTATCATATCTCAATTTCCTTTTGACTCATTTTTCCAATAGGTGATATGTTAGGTTGATTCTCAGAAGGCTCTTATGAGAAAATTTATAGGGTGTACCATTAATGTTGATGGTTTGTTCTACTAGAAAGGGTACATTTATGTGCCATATTGTAGTGATTTGAGGTAGTTGATTCTAGCTAAGGCACATAAATCACCTTATGTAGGGAATCCTAGGTTAAATAAGGTTCATGTTTTGCTACGAGAGTTGTATTTTTGGCCAGGGATGCATAGAGATATCACATATCTTGTATCGAGGTGCCTTGAATGCCAATGTGTCAAAGTTAAGCATCAACATCTAGTAGGGCTCCTTTATCCTCATGAGATTTTGGAGTTTAAATAGAACACCATTTCTATGGATTTTATTATTGGTATTCTTATGTCTGCCTATCATCATAATGTGATCATGATGATAGTGGACAAGTTGACTAAGGTGGCACACTTTTTTCCCATCAAAACTACTTATAATACAACTATAGTAGCCCATGTTTTTATGGATAACATAGTTAGGTTGCATGGCATACCCAAAAAAATCATTTTTAATAGAGATCCCATCTGCACCTCTCACTTTTGGACTACATTACAATAAAAATTATGCACAAATCTTAATCTTAGCTTAGTGTACCATCCCAAGATAGATATACAGACTGAACAAGTCAATCAGCTCCTTGAGGATATGTTACATATGTATGTGATAGACAAATAGTCTTGTTGAGAGTAGTAACTCTACCTAGTAGGGTTTACATATAATAATAGTTACCATAGCTCTATCAAAATGGCACATTTTGAGGCATTGTATGGTAGGAAATACAGGACTCCACTAAATTGGGATCACTTGGAGGATTGTGTATCCATAAGACCTTCCATACTATAACATATGGAGTGACAGGTGGTGTGTATCCATTAGCACCTTTAGGAGGTGCAAGAGAGACATAAGAGGTATGTCGATGCCAAGAGTTTGGATCAACATTTCGATGTTGGGGACAAGGTTTTTTTGCATATGTGGCCTCTCAAGAGCCCAATCTATTATGGAAAATGCTCTAAGCTTATGTCATGTTTTGTGGGACCTTTTGAGATTTTAGAATGGATTGAACCCATAGATTACCATCTAGCCTTGCCATATAGTCTATTGTGGGTCCATGATGTTTTTCATATTTCAATTTTATGGAAGCACATCCATGATATATCCCATGTATTAGATTAGTCTGCCTTGCAAGTGGCAGAGGACAAGCAAATTTCCTTAGAGCCCATTAGGATTTTAGATTGACAGAGGTTAGCCCTTCTAGGGTAGGACCAAGACTAGGTTAGAGTTAGTGGGATCAGTATGATGAGGAGGTAGCTACTTGGGAGGACATACTACCACTTTAGACCCAATACCCACATCTTTTTAGTTGACTTCTAGGAGGAAGTCTTAATTAGGAGAGGGAGATGTCATGCTAGCTTTAGCCTCCCCGATTTTGAATCTATTTTATATGTTGTTATTGTTATGTTGTGTTGGTTAGCAACTATGATGGATTGATTATCTGACATATTCTATGACAAACATGTTGATTTGGATATAATCATGTTATGTTGTTATGTTATGATTCATTGTTATGTTGTGTTGGTTAGGGATTATGATGGATTGATTATTTGTTATATTTTATGATGAACATGTTGGTTTGGATATGATCATGTTATGTCATTATGTTATGGTTCATTCCATGCCACTTATACAATATATGATAGGAAATGAATTACAAATGCAAATGTGTATAGTTGTTGATTACGATTCACTGATTGGCTTAAGGGTATTAACAATCATATGATTTTGTTATTATTAGAATGTGTGATAATAATTTTGTTAGGAAACACGTGGAAGCACGATTGATTACTTTTCTTATAAGCAATTAAAAACGCAATTATACCAAATTGATTAAGTAACTAGAAACTTGAAACAGCAAAGAATTTGAGAGACAATACACAATCTTGTATTAAATATACTTCAGAAGAAAATACAATAAAGAAGATGCCACTTCTTCTTCCACCACTAAGGCTTGCCACACCTCTAGGACTTCTTCCCTCTCTCTCTTGCTCAACCACAACCAACTCAACAACCTAAGTTGTTATCCCCTCCTTGAATGCTTCAGCTGATCTCCTTAACCTTACACCTTGTAGATCTCCTTGACCTTGCTTCTTTCTTCAATGCTTTACTTGCCTTAATAATTGCATGCCTCATGGGTCTCTTAAATAGGATCCCATGCATACAATAATTAGCCCTCTAACTACACTAATTAGAAACACAGACTCAAGACTTAAATTAGCCTTCAACATGCATACACTCTCAGACCACTTAAATTAGACAAGTTTAATTCTAGAAATGTGTTCTGGAAAACACATGCAAAAGCATGCACACGCACAGGTGACCGACATCGGTTGCTATTGGTCTGCTCCTGACCGACATCGACCGATCCTTGGTTCCTGCCTGACTGACGTCAGCAACACTGCCAATGTCGGTTGTTGTCTACACTCAGCAACCTCTTGATTAGCTCCTTAGTGAAGCTTTTAGCTCCACAACCCAACAATCTCCCACTTGGAGATAAATAGCTGCACCTGTACAGCATCATCCACTAACCATTTCAGGCACCTCCATCTTCAAGCTCGATTCTGAAGACCAACCACCACACATTCCTTGATGCTAAACCTGTCAACCAAGTCCACTGCCACATTGAACTTTCTGACAACTCCCACTGCTTGGGAAAACTAGGCCTACACTAGACCTTATGTGATTTCGAACACTTGTTCAAGCTAAGCTTGAACTATCCAACTTTTGGTGTGCTTACCGATTTTGCATCTTGCACCTTGAACCTCGCCAACACCTCTTCACATCAGCTCCCACTTGAGACAAAACCACCTGTGATCTTCCATGTCTCTTATGCTAAAGAATCTTGCTGCTCCCAGATTCTTTATGACATATCTCTGAACTAACTTTACCTTTAGTTCAGTCAAAACCCTATATGTATAACCTTGCAACAAGCACACAATACAATAACAAGATAATGTAGCTAATATCATCCAACTTGGTAAAGAGAAATACAATGCTCAAACCTCCATTGTCTTGCAGCTTACTCAAGACCTTATACCCTAGCCTTCTGTCTCATGTATTCATTCCCACTCTTCTTCATCCTAAACATCCATTCATCTCTCAGTGCTTACTTCCAGCTTGCAACTATACCAAACACTCCCATTTGGTCAAGCTCCCACTGTTTCCTGGATCTACCTGCTTTGCTTCTTTAACAACTTCCTGATTCTTGACCATCAGTGAGCAACAAGTAGTGTAAAGAAGGGAAATGACAAATTTAAGACTTACCACTTCAGTCCTTTAATATGGACGCTTGAGACTTCTTGACAGCTTGTTATCTGCCCAAAATTTGTCTTAGTGATCGATGCCAGTCACATCTCAGTCTACACCTGACCAACGTTGGTTTCGTGTGACTGCCTCCTTGCCGACGTCGATTTCCCCTGGCCGACGCCGGTAGTTATCTGCCCCGAGTCACCGATGTTGGTCTTCATGCTGCCAACGTCAGTCTCTGTCTGGCCGACGTTGGTTCCAATCAACCGACATCGATACCTATATTTTCCTGTACTTGATGACTTTTTCATCTGCGAGCTCATCTTGAATCACAACCCTATCCAAACTACCATGCTCAGATTTATTTAGCCCCTGTGACTGACCTTTGTCCATCATCTCCTCCTCAAACACCAAGGCTTCCCTGTTCTTGTCAAAAACATCAAATTTCTATTTCCTGCAATGAACACGATCTATGCCCTCTGAATCTGACTTCATACCTTTTGACTCAAGAACATGCATCTCCTCCTTATTCATGTGACCAAGCCTATTAAGCCACATCTTTGAATCTACAGCTGAAGTAGATAAACAAGAAAAAGATTTAGTAATACAAGTAGATAGGTAAAGAGTACCTACTTTCTTACCTCTTGCTAAAACAAGTGCACCCTTGGTAACCTTCCAAGAGTCTGCTGTGAAGGTTATTGTGCATCCCTCATCACCCAACTTCCCTACAAAAACCAAACTCTGCTTCAGAACTGGGACATGCATAACCTCCTTCAACACCCATGTGTTGCATGTTTGCAATTCCAACTACACTTTCCCTTTGCCAACCATTTGACAAGGCATTCCATCCCCTAAATAAATCACTCCAAAGTCTCCCTGGACATACTCATGGAACAAATCTCTGTTTGGGGATGCATGAAAAGAAGAACCAGAATCTAAAATCCATGACTCTATTTGACTATCCAAAGAAAGTATGAGGGCATCTTGTGCCACAATACCTACAATATCTGTTTCATCCTTACCTTCATGTTGATTTTATTTTTCCCTCAACCAACACTCTTTCTTTGTGTGTCCTTTCTTTCCACAATACCAGCAGGTGACACCTCCACTTCTAGATTTCGATCCCTTCTCCATCTTCGACCTTGATTTCCCCTGCTCGACCTTCTCTCTTTGCCTTCCTCTACTTTTAGCGCTTAAAGCGTTCCCTGATGATGATTCACCTGGGCTTTTCCTGCGAATATCTTCATTCAAGATTACACTAACTACATCATCTACTTTTAAGATTTTAGAAGCAGACGCAGTATTAGATACTGCCATTACCAAACTCTCCCAACTCTCAGGTAATAAGCATAAGATTAAGAGAGCTCTTATTTCATCATCAAAAAAAATATTGACTGAATTTAATTGGTTTACCAAACCATGGAAATCACTAAGATGGGTATATACCGATCCACCTTCCTGCATTTGCATAGTAAATAGCTGCTTCATAAGAAATACCTTATTAGAAGCAGAGGGCTTTTCATACAGATTTGCCAAAGAGTTTATCAACTCTTCCGTTGTCTTACACTGTGATAAATTTGAAATCACAGATGATGCAAGGCTCAACCTTATAGATCCTAGAGCCTTCTGATCAAGAATGCTCCATTCTTCATCCTTCATGTTTGTGGGCTTGCTTGCAACCCCACCCAATGGTAAGTACAAATCTTTCTAATACAGATAATCCTCTATCTACATCCTCCAATGTTGATAATTCTTGCCGTTAAACTTCTCCATTCGTAGTTTACTTTCATCTGCCATTGCTATACTCCCACTCAATTAGAAACCCCTGAAAATGACCTGTAATCAAAATAATAACCTGCTCCCTGCAACCTTAGCTCTGATACCACTTGTTAGGAAACCTATGGAAGCATGATTGATTACTTTTCTTATAAGTAATTAAACATGGAATTATACCAGATTGATTAAGTAACTATAAACTTGAAACAACAAAGAATTCGAGAGACAATACACAATCTTGTATTAAATATACTTCAGAAGAAAATACAATAAAGAAGATGCCACTTCTTCTTCCACCACTAAGGCTTGCTACACCTCTAGGACTTCTTCCCTCTCTCTCTTGCTCAACCACAACCAACTCAACAACCTGAGTTGTTATCCCCTCCTTGAATGCTTCAGTTGATCTCCTTGACCTTACACCTTGTAGATCTCCTTGACCTTGCTTCTTGCTTCAATGCTTTACTTGCCTTAATAATTACATGCCTCATGGGTCTCTTAAATAGGATCCCATGCATAGAATAATTAGACCTCTAACTACACTAATTAGAAACACAGACTCAAGACTTAAATTAGCCTTCAACATGCATACACTCTCGGACCACTTAAATTAGACAAATCTAATTCTGGAAATGCATTCTGGAAAACACATGCAGAAGCATGCACACGCATAGGTGACCAACGTCGGTTTCTGTTGGTCTACTCCTGACCGACGTCGACCGATCCTTGGTCCCTGCCTGACCGACATCGGCAACACTGCTGATGTCGATTGCTGTCTGCACTCAGTAACCTCTTGATTAGCTCCTTGGTGAAGCTTTTAACTCCACAACCCAACAAATTTGATGTAGTTTCATACTTCTTATTGCATGATAAAATATCATAATAAGTGGCAAAATAAATAAATAAATTATAATTGTGTGTGAAGCACAAGTTTTATGTGGAGTAAGATCAAACACTCATGACGAGATCATAAGAAATTTGTATGTTGATTCTTTAAAATATTGTTATTAGAGATATATTTTCATTATTATTATTATCATTACCAAGATGTGTTGATGTGTGCAATGAGTGTTTAATTAATTTGAATTGATTATTTAATTTTTTTGTGGGTTATTATATTTAAAAGTTAAATTAACAAGTTAAATTATTTTTACCATAGATTATTATTACTTTATAAGGGTAAATTAAATATTAGTTAAATTTTATTTAATTGAATGAAAGTAGATGGGGATTATTTTTGTGGGTGTTTAAATAACTTGAATTATTCATTTAAATTATTTTATGAGTAATTTTACTTAAAATGTTACTAGCAATTTAATATTTATTTTTATCGTAGATTATTATTGTTTTAAAAAATTAAATTAAATTATTGTTTAAATTTAATTCATTAATTGACTATGGATAATCTAAAATAATTTATTACTACAAGGATAAAATTTTATATCATATAATATAAATCTCTTCTAAAAAAATTGTGGTTTTATGGTTGAGTGGTTTAGGCCTCACACCAACTGTTTGGACTAGTTACTCAGGGCTCTAATTTTGTCTACTAATATATCCATAGCCATATTTAAATTAGCTAGGCTAATAGTCTTGATGTTAGGGACTTGATTTTTAGTCAAGGCTTTGATCAATTCTTTTACTTGATATCTTGAAGTATGCCATTGGCCAACTTGGCCTATAGCCATAGTGCTTTTCCTACTCACTATATTATGTCTAGCTCTAACTGACTTCAAAGAGCTGAACAAGTCAGTCATGATGTCTTCAAATTACTTCAACCTATCTTTTTGGATCGATAGGATTATGGTCCCTTGTAAATTCTTCTATTGCTACATCATACCCTTGATGATAACATACATCAGATTGTGCTTGAGCCAGTTTTAGTGGATCATCTTTATAGATAGGAATATGACCAAGTCTTTGTCCTTCCATAGGAGTCAAACTAGTAAATGACTCTAGATTTTGGAAGGTGAATTCTTATTCACCAACCATGGCCTTCTTTTGTATCATTATTTCTAGGTTAGCAGTCTCTAGATTGAATTGAACACTAAATGAGGATTATGTGATCTTTAGAGCTAGAGTATTCATCTATGTCTCATTGAGGTTCTAGGGGAAGCTATCCTATTATCCTCTTAATTTTGTAGAGCCACAATCCATAGTTTAAGCTCATCATGCACAGTTATATTGATAGACTTTATAATGGCTAGAGGATGGTGTAGATTAGTAACTTTCTATAATTTTCCATAGATAAACCATTCAAGAATGGTTAGACCATGGATTGGGTTATCATCACTAAAAAGGTTGGCCTTGCTCAAAGGATGAGTGAGGGTCAACTTGGGCTTCTTGCCTACCGCTGAGACTATTTCCATTTTAACCTTTCTTTTTGGTGGGGTGGCAATAGGGACTAAGTCCAATGCCACCTCCTTCCCCTTCTCCTTTTCTATCTCCTTAGCTTGGGGTTGAGGTTATTATATCCATACCTTTTATTCATCTTATTGATAAGTACTTGACAATAGTTTTAGAGTATCTTCCACTATTTATTCAGGGTCCAATGCTATTATGTTAATCTCCTCAATTGGTGATCTTGGTTCTTTAAGTTGGCTTGAAGATGATGCCACCTCATCAGGTCTTATTTATTCATACCTCTACTCAATATATGCCTTGGATTTTGTGTTTATATTTGTGGCTATGTTGGAGGATGTCTAGAATATGGACTTCCTAGAAGATGGTATTTCTAGGGTCCCAACTACCATATATCATCAATACCCTTCTGCTCCCTTAGCAATATGGCTTTTGGCTTGATGTTATGTTTCTTTAATATCACCAAGACCTTAAAAAATGAAGATGACTTAGTGTATAAGGGGTCATAAGGGTCAAGTTGGTGCTCATAAGTCATACTTATCCCTTTTTCCTTCAAATTTTTCTCAACCCTTCCATAGGGGTCCCACTACCTTCATTCATCATGTTGTAATCCAAAAGAGGTCTTGTGTTTAGAGGCTACCTCAATATTTTCTTATTATTGAAACACCATCCTACTAATGGTTATGGGGAGGGTATGGAGCATTCCCTTCCTCTTGGTCTTACAAAGGTTGTCTTTACCATTGCATATTTGGTATGTTATTTCTTATTCTACTAGCTTGATTGACACATGAACTAGTAGCCTGAGTGGGGTGCATTAGGTTCCCTCAATCTTGATTATAGTGCAATCTGGTTATAGCCATATATTCCCCATGGATTCAATAGTCTTCTTGATTAGAGTCTTGACCCTCATCATTAGGATACATGTGATGGCCTCAATTAAGGTTGGATAAACAAAATCACAAATGAATTAAATATGGTTGATGTATTTGAAAATATGTACCTTGGATTAATATTGGGAGATTATTTGTGTCCCATTAGGTTTCCATTCCCTAAAGATTTTGGTGCTAGAAAGTAGGGCATCTAGAAAGTATGACATCATATAAAATTGGTTCCCTATTTTCTTCTTAATTTCAAAGAACTACCTATTCAAACAAGTGTTAGTCATCTCACCTAGAGGAGGGGTGAGTTCTTTCTCAACCATAAAATAAAAAAAGGGGACCCAGATTTTGTTCACATATATGGTGGTGGGATTCCCACATAATCAGTTCATCAAAGTCATGATCATCCTAATCCCAATCTTGAATTAGATAATTGGGATGTTGCCATTAAAATTAGAGAACACTTGATTCCTATAATATAGCCATGGGATAGGGATGGACTTTAGATCATTCTTTTTGGCTCACTCATTGATTGAGGTTACATATACTTGGGTTTTGGGTAATTTATAATAGTTCTAAAAGGCTATAAGAGAAATATATGGAAATTTTCCTAAAGTTATGTTCATGAAATATCATGCCCTGATCAATTTTACAGTCCCTAAAGATAGGAGCAAGAACATCAATGCAATAAAATACCTCTAGTTTTACCATATTGTAATGAATGCTTGGCATTTGAATAACCGCCATGTTGTAATACCTTCTCCTCATAAATGTGTTCCTCTCATCTTCCATTGTGATGGTTGGTAGTTCCTCAATTTTCTAGAAAATCTTGGACCAATATTTTTTTCTCGTGTTCAAATTCATGGCATCAAACTCCATGTCTTTAAAAATCCTACCCTCTACATCTAAGGTTAAATAGAGCTCTATATCTTCCCTAAAAGTGCCTTTTTGAGCTGTCATGATCTGAATTAGGTCAAATTACTCACTAGTGGGTCACTCTTTAGCTCTAAATTAAATTTCTCTATCATCAATGGTAATTCATTTTCTTGGGCTTGATTTGTGATCAATAAAGGGTTAAATTAGGGATTTTATATGAGCTAGGTATTTTTACAAGTCTTCTCAGAGCTTTAATGGTGACAACTTGTTCGAACTTAAGTGAATTTGTGCCTTAGATTTGATTTGGACTCTTGCATTTATACCTTTACCTTTCAGGACCCAAAAGATCTTTAGATTTGTCATTTTTTACCCATGTGGCATCATTGTGTCATCTTTGTGGCACTTTCATGACACTTGTTCATTAATTTTAAAAAGGTGACCATTGACTTTTGAAATTTTTGTGTTTATATTACATCATTTGATCTTTCCACATGAATTAACATAGTTTGTTAATCTATATCTTGGGAATTGAATGACAGTGAGTACCTCTATTATATTATTTGTGGTAATGACACTTGTCACTAATGTGTTCATCTTGGATACATTTAGAAGTCTACTTTTATCATGCACCATTTGATTAGCTTGTAAAGACCAATATGGTTCATTGATATTGATCCACAAGATTGAATGCCATTGGTATTGGTCATATTAAAATGTCCATGTTGAATGGCTATCTTAAAATTGATGTCTACACACCCATATTTGACATCCATGAGAATGTCTTTGACATCTATGCAATCATCAATTTTTAGGTATCTCCCTAGGAATCTTTACTGAGATTAATTTTGATGTTTGTGTGCCCATTATTTAACATCCATGGGAACATCTTTGATGTTTATGTGACTATAAATTTTTAGGTATCTTCCTTGGGACTCCTTACTAAGTTTGATTTTGATGTTTTCATGCCCATCATTTGATGTCTACAGGAACATCTTTGATGGTCATGTGACCATCAATTTTTAGGTATCTCCTTTGGGAATCCTTGTTGAGTTTACCACTTGTCTCTTATGGGTTCACTATGTTTCATGCATGTGCCACTTAGCAACTCTGTCAAGGTTGATCTTGCATCATTGGATCATCTAGCTCTAGATTAATTCACTCTATTGGATCATTGATCTGAGGGGTGGACTGTTATTAGCTATTCAATATTCTTTTGTTGAAATCATGACACTTATTACCTTCTCACTTGCTTAAGGTACCATTGAATATTTGACCTATTACATGTCATTGATCAAGATTTGTATGTTTTTCCACATACCATCAATCTTCGATGAGTTACTTTATGTTTAACCTAGGGCTCATGTCTTGAATTTTCAATATCATTCTCACTCTATTGGATCTTGTTCATTTGATTAAATGTGTGTTGTCTAATTATGATCTAGGAAGTTGGATGTGACTAGTTCCTATAGATGATAAAAAATATTAAAGTTAGGGCACATGAATAATTTAAACTTAAGATAAAGTCTTAGATAAAGGTTTCTATTTGTATTAATTAACACATAAATATTTTAATCTAAATTCTCAATTTAGGTTTAAAATATATAAAATAACCATGACATAAAAAGTCTGATAGAATTCAATTCCTTGGGGAAATTATTCTAGAGGAAATTTTATTGGGAAAATGTCTAAAAGAATTAGGCACTTTGTGGAAATTATCTCAAGCAAAATGTCTAAAATAAATGAAACATTGAAAACATAAGTCCTAAAATCCAGATCTATTGGACAAAATGTATGAAGGAATTCTTGAAAAAAAAGCTTGAATAGAATCATTTGAATTGCATAAAACCTGATAGTTAAGAACATAATAAAAGGAATTTACATGTAGCTTAGACCACATGAATAATAAAAATGATGAAGGGGGTATTGGGACACAAAAGGAGCCAAGCATGGATATTTAGACTAAGGTTTGGTCATGTTAATAAATAGACTAGCCTTAGCATAAAAATTAAACTAAATCCATAACATATTTAAAGTGTTCTCACATAAAATTTAAATCAAATCTATCACCAATTTTAGAAGAAGTACTTAGAATAAATTTAGACCAAGGCATTATCAATTCAAATATGAATTCAATTTGATTTTAAATAGAAAAAAAATTAGTAAAAGATCAGATTAACATTAAATCATGAATCCCAAGCTTTTATCCATTCCAAATGGACTCCATTAATCATGTAACTTGAAACAAGAAGATCCACTATTAGAAAACTTAGACAAGATTAAACAAGAATCATGCACAAATATGCTTACCAAACCAAGTGTGGATGGTCTTCAAATACAAATAATGTGTAAAACATGCTAGTAACACTTTGATCAAGTGAATTTCCAATTTTAATGTACAAATTTGCATAATTTTAAAGAAGGGTCCCTATTTTTTAGAAATAGGGGTATGTTGACCTCAACAAATGGCAATTTTTAGGGGAAACATAACAATATGTTAAAATTTAGGGACTTTGGTTCAGATTAATAATTAAGCTACTTATTCCATTTGATCAAGGAATATTATTAAAATCACTTCATGGTTATAATAAATCTTGAAAATGTAGAATTAGGATCAAACATCAAGACATAACCATGTTATGTGTGTGCTTTGATTCCACTTACTGATTGCCAAAGGATTTCGAGAATAATTTCTAGGTTCATGACTTTAACCATTAACACTAAATTTTAGCATGTTTGGATATTCATTAGGAACCATGTTTTAACTCTTTTAAGGCTTGGGAATTGCTCTATTTCTAGCCAAGTGTCCATATCCCCGACAAAGATTCCTTTGGCTCCACTCAAGGCCTTTTTCCACTACCATCCAAGCATCCATATCCATGGTGGAGATTACTAGAATCACCTTTTCCTAGAAATTTTTTGAATTTTGTAATAAGGTTCTTATTTTTTGTATTTTTCAAGTCATTTTAACTTTCTAGAAAAGGTTAGGAACCAAGTTAGCCAGGTTTAGGGATTTGGTCAAGTTTTTTTATCTTCAAACAATCATCTTTGGTTATAAACTTTGTCCTAGGCAATTAATATTTTTTAATTACAAGCATGATTGTATCCTAATAATCTAATATTTCATCTTACATGTACAATTCTTCTGAGAACCAAACTCTAATCAGAACAAGGTTTATAATCTAAAAGAATAATTAACCTATTCATTAATCTTTACTATTTTCTCTAAATTATAAAATTAAGCTCATATTTCAATAATCTATGATCAACTAGTGCTGATAGACCATACCTACATTCCTACACTATGAGGTTTTTGAGTAATTATATGAACTTTGAGCTGAGGGTTATTCAAAATGAATTATTACAAGCAAGGAACAAAGTAGATAAATCAAACACACCAAACAAAAAATAAGGGAATAAACAAACAAATATATATAAACATATGCACAAGTAAAGGACAGGAAGGAAAGAGAAAAAAGAAATTAATCTAGCCTACCTACACTAACTCTAACTAGTCTTATGTCATTCCATTAAGACTCCAGATGGGAAAATAGAGAAGTAATGCTTGAGGTATTTCCCATTAGTGGGTAGTGTGAACTCTGCTCCTTGTACATATTTCAACTTAAAGGTGTTGTCTCCAAGTATATTGGTTATCTGGTAGGGACCTATCCATAAAGGTGTGAACTTCCCATGTTTAACTTTAGTCGCAAATGCCTTGTCCCAAAGAATAACTAAGTCCCCTTATATGAACACATTTATTTTTGAATGTTTATCAAACCACCTCTTGATTATGGTTTGGTATCTGCTAAAATTGGGAAAATCCTCTTCTCTTGCATCTTCCATCTGTATGATATCCAACAATCTTGAATTTGAAAATTATTGGGCCTCCTCCATGTATTTTTGCATGAACCTGTATGTTGGCATCTTGAGGGTGATGGGGAAGATGGCATGGTTGTGCCAATACTACACCTATCTCTATCCCTGATGCATCAACATGTACATGGAAGGGAACCTTTCATTCTATAAATATTTATATGGGTACATTAAATATCTTGGTTTTCAATGTTTCAAATACATATTGACACTCTTTATTCCAATCAATTAATTAATTTATTATTATTATTATTATTATTATTATTATTATTATTATTATTATTATTATTATTATTATTATTATTATTATTATTATCTTTTAGTGATTACACTATTGGTTCGCTAATCGTGGCATAAACTCTGAAATACTTACGGTGATAACCCATGTATCCTAGTAATGAGTGGACATATTTTTGTGTTTTAAGTAGTGTAAAGTTTTAAATAATTGTTATTTTTAGGGGATTAATCATCAATCCTTATTTAAAATTGTTTTGACCCAACAGTTCCCTAAACCACATCAAAAAAATTATTTTTCAAGTTTAAAGTGATTTGTAGCATGCAAAATATTTTGAACATAAGTCTCAGTGTTTGGATTTTATCCTTTAGTAAGTCATAGACAATCTAATCATCCAAGTATAATTATATAAATCCATGTATAAATTATTTAAAGGAATTAATCATGATTTCAATAAATATATTTGGGTGTTCTTCAAACTAAATGACATGAATTTATACATAAATAAACCCCATATTGTGGTGAGTGTTTTCTTGGGCTGGTCCTATTTGTCAATTTGTTCCTTATGATACCCCAAAAATCTATCTATAAAGGAATATATCTCTCTTCCCATAACATTTTCCTAGGATTCTTAGGTGAATGTTGTTGGGAATGGGTCATGATTGCAAGATCTATTCAATTCTCTAAAATTAGCACATATTCTTATTTATCCCATCTTTTTATTTTTTACAACCATCAAACTAATCCATTATGCATCATCTACTAGTTATATAATTCCTATGGCTAACATTTTATCAATTGATGTCTTTAATTTGATATTCATATTAGGATTTAGTCAATAAGGTCTCTTTTTGATAGGTTTTTTTTCTAGTTTTAGCTAAATAATCATTCTTTTTAACTCATGTTTAGTGAAGTGGAGTTATTTGAAGTTATTGAGGAAAATGTGCTCATATTCATATAGTAGTTCTACCATTTCTAATACTATTAAATTCTTCCCTATAATCTTCATTTTTGGCCAATTAAGGATCTCCTTCATGTGATATGTTTTCTTCCCAGACTTTTGATGGCTAAAAGAAATAGTTTATCTTCTTTTTATCAGTTTTGATCAGTTCTCTTTCCCATTATTCGATATTTTAGTTATTGTGATATGGATTACTTTCTGTTTCTTTTTTAGGTTCTTATTTCTTCATCTAATAATATCTTAGGGAAATGGTTTCATATGATTTATCCATAAATTGCATTAATTTTTTATTCTCTATTTTATTAATTTTTTATTCTCTATTTTTTCAATTTTTTTATGTTTTAAAAATATTTTTATGGCACCTTCATTAGATGATACTAAATAATATTTAATTTTTCTCAATGCACAGCATACTCTTCAATATGGGTCCCAAAATTTAAATGTGAAAAAAAATCCTTAATGATTTGGTCCCAGTTCTAAGTTTCTCTGCATGTTTTTTGGTACATATATCATACTTGTGATATCTATCCTAAAGTCTGATAAAAAAATATTGTAGACAATTTTTGGAGTAATCTCTCCAATCTACCTCCAAGTATCCTCACATTTATTTATGTTTTGATGATTACTTGATTGGCTTGTATATTCTATGAGAGATTTAAAATTACCTTCCTATTGAATGTATCATGTCTCAATGAGTATTACTTAAGTATTCCAATTATTAATGTGTTACTTATGTTTTGCCAACTATCTTTCATAATTTATAATAAGTATGCCATCCAAGGTTTCCATTCTTTATTTTTCATCAAGAAAGACTTTCTCTGTCTGGGATAAGTATGCTCTTACATTACAAGTCACTGATAATTTAGGTAAATTATTGTGTGATGATCCCCATCCTAATTGAGATATGTTTTTTATTTTATTTTTTTATTGTTCGATTATAGTCCTATTTTTTATTTTTCCCAAATATAACTCATCCTTATTTCTTGTGGGATTTTCTCTTCCCTTTATAGCATTCATCCTAACTTTGGTGATATCTTTGATTGTTCATGTGATTAGTATTGTCAATATGTATTGATTTAATTCCTTTCCTATTGTTATAATATATTTATTATTTTCTTCTTTTATTTAATTTATTCTTTGTGCACAAAATAATTTCCTCAATCTATTGAATGTTGAATGTTTCTTTCTTCTGCAATATTGTTTGTTTGTGTCGCGGTATTCATTGTTTTATTTTATTCAAAAATATTTTTATTTTGACCTTATTGTGAGATATGAATTATAATTATTTCAATATAATTGACTTACTCTGTGGTATTATTTGTTTGGTTCACAACATACTTGATCTATTATATGGTATATTGTATGTGTTCTATTGTATATGTTTCTACGCTATTTTCGCTTTCTACATTCAAAGAGAGAACAAGAAACTAAGGAATGGTCAAGGTTAGAAGATACCTAGATGTAGCTGTGTGCACCGTAATCCAGATGTTGTGAGAACTCCTCTTTGGTTGTGGAGGATGACACCTACAAAAGAAAGAGACTAAGACAAAAAAAGGCGTTAGATGAGGAGATGGTGGGTTGCCAAGCAAAAGCTTGATCCCAGAAGCAAAAGCTTGAGAGATGTCAACCCACTGATTGATAAAAGGATGTCTGATAAATAAAAGAATGATAAAATACTGCAATGATAAAGACTGAAAAGAAAATGGAAGCAAATGCTTACCTGAAAGATGTTGTCGGACTGGTCACAGTCACCAGCGTCGGTGGGGTAAGTGACCGGCATCGTTCAGGGCAGTAGTTTGTGGGCGAGGTCTAGTTAAGTTCTTGGTCTGTGGATGGGTCTGAGATAGAGTTTGGGCCTGGTTGAATGGTTTGGGGGTCTGGGTCTGAGAGTCTGGTTTTGATTAATGGTCTGTGGGTCTGTGTAGAGATACAGGGGAGTTAAATGGACAGAATGTCAAATGGACAGAAGGAATAGGGAGACAGAGGAATAAAGGTTCAGGTCTGGTCTGGTCTGATGATAGGAAGTGTTGAATCCAGTTCATAATACTTAGAAGCAAATAACTAGAAAACACAATGAAAGTACAAACAGAATACTTACCTGTGGCTGGCTGAAGGAGTGTTGCAGACTGGTGTATCTGTTGTTGGTGCCACTGGTGTGAAGAATCTGTTGCTGATGGATTTTTTGAAGGTAGAATTCCTGTTGCTGCACCTGAGGGAGAGAGTGAGAGGCTTCGTTTGAAGATTGGCAGAGTGGTGGGGTCAAGGAACGAATTGATTTAGGCAGATGCAAAAGATTCAAGAGTTGGGATGAAGAGCCGAGACGAAGAGGCGAAGAGAGAGAGATAACGGTGTAAAAAACCATTATGAAGGTTGCTGATGCTGGCAATATCGCCAATGTTGGTCGATAGTTGACCGATTTCGGCGGCTGGAAGGCCAAAAAAAGGCTAAAAATAGCCTTTCATCCATTTTCCAACTATCGGGTCAACGAGTCTGAAGAAGAAACGGTCGAAGAGGATTAAAATGGATGAGAGGTTAAAGGTGAGAAGTTGAAATGGGAGTCTAGGTATTAATATTGGCCATGTGGGGAATGAAGGGAATCCAAGAAGGGTATCCAAGGGTGGTGAGGTGGAAAGGGGAGAGAGAAAAGGAGTTTTGCTAATTTAAAATAGCTAATTATTTCAAATTAACAAGACATGGGTTAGGAGTGGTTAAGTGGATGAAGGGGACCAAAGGGGGAGAGGACGAGGAGGATGACCAGGGGAGTAGACACAATTTTGGTGTCTACATTTTCCCCTTTTTGTCTTGTTGGTTGTTGTGGATGAACTGCAAGACAAAAATAGGAGTTGGTTGCCCCAAGTGTGGGATAAGGTTGATTTCATCTTGTTGGTTGTTCAAGTGAACTGCAAGACAAAAGCAGGAAGAGGTTGGTTGCCCCGATTATGGATGAGGTATTCCCCCTCAAAGTAGGAGTTGAGGGAAGGGAACCTGGAATCGGGTGCTGATTTGACAAAGAGTGGATGAAAAAGGGGTGAGGATGAATGCTGAAAAAGTCATGATTGCATGCATACCACTTCACGAGATGGTCAGGTCAAAATGTCACAGGTCAAAGGTCGAGGAGTGCCAAAATTGAAATAACCAGGCCCCAGCATTTAGTCATCTGCTGATTGGGTTATTCAATCTAAGCTGTAGCTCCAAATGGTCATCGTGTTCCAGGTATCCTGGGCTCAGGAAGTGCTCCTAGAAACACAAAAAAGTCACAAGTAGTGCGGATCAACCAGCTTGCGATCCTATACTTGTGAGGGTCCAAAATAGTCTACGCACAATTTTGCTAACCAGTCATGAGGTAGCAGACAGGCAAAAACAACCAAAGCAACATTGTCTTGGAAGTGGTCAGGGTCGGAGGAGATAGGCATGATCTCCAAAGTGGTTAGTCGAGGGTGAGGCTAAGATAGATGATCGATCGAATGAGTGGGTGGATGAAAGGATGTGGCCAAGCTAACCTCAAAAGATGTTTATGTGATCTGAGTGCTGCCTACATAGCCCTTGTGTGAAGGGCCTCAGGCCAATGTAGTTCTCCCAAAAAGGGAGGAAGGGTCAAAGTGGTGGAATTGGTCTTGGTCAAGGTCATGGTCAAAAGGAGGAAAGAAGGTTTGTCCATCAAAGAGACAAACAAACGAGGGTGGTCGAGCTAACCCTAGAAGACAGTGTGTCATCTGAGTGCTGCCTACATAGCCCAGATTGGAGGGGGCCTTAGACCAATGTAGTTCAGACAAAAGGTCTGAGTGGTAGACAGGTGGTCAAAGTGGTCGATAGACTGGTCTTGGTCAAGGTCAAGGTCAAGTGATGAAGAAAAAGAGTGGGTTTGTCCATCTGGGAGACAAACAAATGAGATGGCCAAGCTAACCTTAGAAAATGTCATGTCATCTAAGTGCTGCCTACATAGCCCCGATCATAAGGCCTCAGACTAATGTAGTTCGAACTAGTGGAGAAGATTGGTCAATGATTGGTCATGGTCATGTGTCGAAATGATGAGGAGAAAAAGATGTTACAGCCTTTTCCAAATGGTGTATTCTGTAACATTGGTTGAGGGGTCTTGCATTCCTAGCAATTTTCCATAGTCGTGATGGATGTATGCTAAAAATGAATTGAGGTCTATTTATGTTTCAGCAAGTATTGGTTTATGCTTAACATAAATTGAGGCTGGTCGATAGTTTCCATGTGTATTGGTGTCCATAGAAACTATGTGAAATGGACTATGATGAGGGTTGTGGTCTGAAAATGTTGAAGTTGGGTTGAGTTGGATAAATGTCAAATGAGTGGATGTGACCAAAGCATAGAGAAAAAGTGAAAGGCAAATTGTTCTTTCATTGACAAGGACCAGAAAGATAGCATAGATAGGGGTATTAGAACCAAGAGCCCCATTCATGCATGACATCGTTGACCATAGGATGTGTTAGAGCGGTAATCAAATCACTGTGACAC
This sequence comes from Torreya grandis, assembly GCA_037957365.1. Lineage (NCBI taxonomy): Eukaryota > Viridiplantae > Streptophyta > Pinopsida > Cupressales > Taxaceae > Torreya > Torreya grandis. The sequence continues at coordinate 2,717,913 of JARHVA010002124.1, read as the reverse complement.
TAAAGTGAGCTCGAAGTCCCTTGAGTAGGTGATAGGAGGATAGGGTAACCCGTTTTAAGAGCAGAGATAACTTTGCCTCTTTTTATAGGAGACCCTGAGACAGCTAAAAGCCAAGTCCATGACCCATTTTTTTTTTTTGGTGCAGACTGATCGATGTGGGAAGTATACGGAGAGATGTCATTTGCTTGGTGGTCATTTGCGAAGCTGATCGATGTGGGAAGCCTCTAGAAAGTGTTGTTTGTAGCAAGAGTTAGTCATAGCCATCCTTCGAGGGAGTGGTCTATATTTTGCTTTATATATAAGGGCTTTGAATAGATGTCCTTTGAGGGAGCAGTCTATTAGCTACAACAATGATAGTACAGCTGTCCTTCGAGGGAGCAGTCTGCCTTTTGATTTTGATTTGATTTTGGATATTTTGACATCTTGATTTTTTTTTTTTTGGACAGAATGTTGAGTCATGGACAAGACTGTAGAAGGTCAAAGAAGGGTTCCCTTTTATTAGGACAAAGCATCCCATACGGTATAAAAGGGTTATAGAGGATTTGTTAAGGGGAGTAGGGTTGAAAGGAATTGGGATTGAGAGGATGAGGATTGCTCAAGGGATGAGCTCATGGTAAATGTCAAGTGGACGAGTACTCGACTAATAGTGGAATGGTCATAGATGAAAGGCATAAAAGGGCTCAGGGTCTGATAAGTCCCTGGGCCATGCTTGTGTGTGTTATGAGGTGGTTCGAGTCGACTAGGAGCAAACTTGCCCCATTTGCCTCTTCGAGATTGGTCACGATGATGGCTGATGCTAGATGGGAAGGTGACTGATATGGTCGCTGATTGGTCGAGACTGGTTGAATGTTTGGTCGAAGATTGGTCAATGTTTGGTTGAGATTTGGTCATTTGATATTTGGTCAATGGTTGGTCGAGGGTTGATTGGTCGGTATGTGGTCCTTGGTTGGGTTGAATGTTTGGTTGAAGTCAAGTTGAATGTTTGGTTGCTAGTCTGGTCGAGGTCAGATTGAGAGAGTGATTGATATTTGGTCGAGACTGGGTTGAAAGGTTGGTCGAGACTTGGATGAAGGTTGAATTCCCCCAGTAGCTGGGAAGAATGTTTGACAGATTGGTCAAGGTCAGTTGAGGCTTGGTGGTCAGATTGACTATGTTGATGTCGAAGAAGGGGGTTAAAGGTGGCAAAGGGACCATAGTCTGATATGGAGATCCAGATTTGGGTGATGAGGTTTGAGAAGCATGGGTCGGTGTTGATGATTTGGCAAAGGGGTGGTCAAGAGGATCCTTGATGAGAAGGGTATCCTTTTTCTAGTGTTGACGAGTGACAGCTTTGAGGGCACAACAATGCTCGGTGTCATGTCCCAGAGTGTGATGATAGTGGCAAAATTTAGAGTTGTCGAACCAAGAGGGTCTTGATCTGAGAATTGATGAGTGGGGCGGTGTTGGAGGGTTTGTTGATAATGTGGTCGAGAAGAAGGGTGTCTTTCTCTAGACATTGGCGAACGATGACCTTGAGGGCACAACAATGCTCGGTGTCGTGCCCAGGCGTGTGATGATACACACAAATTTGAGTGTCATCGAATCAGGGTGGTTTTGGTCTGAGAGATTGATATGGTTTAAGAGGTGGGAGGTTGATGCGAGAGGACTGCAATAATTACCATAACAGCAAGGCATAAGAACCTGCTAACGGGTCTGGGCGTCTTATGGCAGTGGAGGTTGATGACTTTGGTTTGAGAGGCATGAGAGGCATTGGTCGATGGTTTGGAGGAGATATATGTCTGGTGGGTTGAGGGAGTAATGGAGGCAAATTGCCTCTGTGAGGTATGGGAGTGGGAAGCACTCCTAGTAAAGTGGACAGATGTGGGCCCAAAATAGAGGGCAATGATGAAGGTGGGGGAGGAGTCCTCCGGTGTGGTCTAGTTGTCTTCTTAGGTTTGGGTCGAGGGCCACTATTGTGTGAGGTGAGGTTAGATACGGGTTTGGGTTCAGATGTGGACGAAGGTGAGTGAGATGTGACAATCTCACGCAAAAGGCAAGAGGAAACCATGACTGGGTCTTCCTTGATCAAAATGGGTGAAGAGACTGGTTCTTCTCTTGGTGGAGAAGAAATAGGAGAGTGTGGCTCCTCAAGAGGGTAGATGGCAGGGATGATCGTGCCTTCTACTTGTGCTTGAGGAGTGGGCAAGGCGAGGTCCTCCATTAGTGGGAGGAAAGATGAACGTGGGTCTAATGGCATAGGTATGGTCAAGGCATCCTCTAATATGAGAGAGGTCGATGGAGGACTAGTAGGAGAAGAAAGTTATTCATCCTGTGATGGAGAAATAGGGGAAGAAGGGTCTTCCACCTATGAAGGAGGTTGGTTTGGGACAAGAGGCAAGATAGTGTTGATTGTGTGAATATTATGGTCTTGAGGGTCATTGATCATGGTTTGGACATTATTTTGATTAAGAGGATGGTTTGGAAAAGGGTTTCTAAAGATGTCAATGTTTTGATTGGGAGGGGCGTTTGGGTTATCTAAAATAAGATCCCCCTTGTCTATCATGTCTTGGATGATGTTCTTGAAAGTTCGGCAATTGTTGATGTCATGGCCGTGGATGCGATGAAAGTGGTAGAAGTCGGCCTCCCTATACCAGGTAGGGAGGGCTTTTGAAAGGTCGAATTGAGGTGGTCGGATTGGAGGGAGATTGAGGACCCCCTGCTTGCCAAGTTTTTTCCAAAATGGAAGCGTATGATTCTCCAAGTGGAGTGTATGAATGCTGGATGTACCATTGTTGGAATTGTTTAGTGATGTTGTGAGATGTCGAATGTTGAGATTGGTCAGTTGGTGTCGAGGATGGTGATCTAACGACCACATTGTTGGCCACTCCTTTGGACTTGAAGTGGGAAGAAGAAGGTTTGGAAGAAGAAGGGTCAGCGGATTTTGCATTGGTATTACGCAATTTGACCTTATCTTCTTCAATGGCACGGAGTTCAAGCTTTCAGGCCATGGTGAAGGCCTCGTCAAAAGTGTGGAATGTTTGAACCTGCAAGGTGGATGAGATGTGGTCGGCACATGCTCGAGAAAAGATCTCAATGAGCTCAGGTTGAGGCAAGGAGAAGGAGAGCTGGTTAATCAGGCCTCTCCAACGAGCAACAAAATCGACTATTGATTCATCGTTAAATTGCCTAATGGAGTAGAGGTCTGTGATTGAGACTTATTTGATGATGTTGATAGAAAAATGGTCGAGAAATAATTGGGTGAGTTGAATGAATGAAAAGATATAATGTCTGGCAAGAGAGCTATACCAGTCAAGGGCAGGGCCAGAAAGGGACATAAGAAACATGCATAGAAGTAACACATCGTCATGGGCAATAAGGTAACAGGCATGTCTGAATGCCTGTAAGTGTTGTTGTGGGTCTTCCTTGCTCTAAAAGTGAGAAAATTTAGGAAGCTCCCATTGGTTTGGGTATGGTTGAATAGGGACTGAAGGATGAATGGGCTCGTTGCAAATCTGGTCGTATGATAGGACATTGCTTGAACTAAAAATGGAGGCCTCCAGACTGGACATTTTATCCATCAGCATTTTGATGAGATCTGCTGACGGATTGGCAAGTGGAGTGCCCCCTAGGTTTTAGGGCATTTGAAAGATGCTAGAGGAGGCATACGACATAGTTGGTTGCGCTTGTAAGGGCGCAACGTACGGATGACTAGTCGCAGGGACAGAAGTGGAGGCTAAGGGTGGTTGGGTTATGGAAGTAGAAGGCATAAGTTGACTAGGTATTGCCAAAGATGGTTGCGTGATGGTATTGGAAAAAGGGGAGGTAGGCACTCCTGCATTTATGGGTGTAAGAGTGTGAGGGGTCGAGACAATCAAGTTTTGGTATGATGTAGAACTTGGTTGAATTGCATGTGGTTGAGGGGGTAACGAAACCACAATGGAGGTCGGTCCAAAAATAGATGGGGAGACCAAACTTTGCGTATTGGCCATGGTCAGGTTAATGGTTGAGGAAATAGTCTAAGTTGTAAAGGGTTGGGTACCGGATGGTGTTGACGTCATTATCGCTTCACCCGAAAGGTCTCGTGTTGGGTTTCTTGCGAGATAGTTTTGGAGGGCTGTGACATTGAGGTCCAAGAATCGTGTAAAATCTTGGTCCCCTTTAGGGATGATGAGAGTCTAGGTTGGGGTCGGTCCTATAGGAGTTCTTTCATTCTCCGAGTGGAACTCCATTATAGGACTGGTTAGGGATGGGGTAGACGAAAGTGGTTGATGGCTAGAGTGGTCAAGAAGAGTCTTGGTTTGACTGCGTGTCAAAACCATTCAAGGCAAGAAAGGGTCAGGTTCCATAAACTATGTTTTTGTAGTTTCAAAAACTCAGAATGTGGTTTTGGCAGAAAAAAGGGTCCGGTTTTAGGCTGCTATTTTGGAAAAAAGGTCTGTGATAGTGACCGACATCAGTTGAAAAACTGATGTCGGTGCAAAAAGGTGGCCAACGTCGGTTAGATGACCGATGCCGGTGAAGGATGTTGCCGATGTTGATGATAAAACCGATGCCGGTGACTGTGGTTTCCAAAAACTTAGAAAATTTGAAGATTCTTGGAAAAAGAGAGAAGAACGTCCTCACTAGTTCAAAAAACTAGATGGGAACAGAAAAATAGAGAGAGACAGGCAGACCCTAAGCGTTAAATCCTAAGAATCAACTTTTAGAATCTTGCGGCTTATGCCTTAAAGTGATGTTTAGGAGGTTGGCTATTAGAATGGGTCCTAGAAAAGGTAGTCTATGGATGGTTTCAGGTATGTTTAGGCACTCAAGAGTCTGGGTTAGGTTTCGTACATGGCCTAGTGCTAAGGAGCAAGCTCCCTTCACTTCACAAGTCCAGTGATAAGCTGGGCCCGCTTAGCCAAAATATACTTTCCCTAAAGATTAGACTCTACCAGAGAACAAAGTGGGCTTTCCTCTTGGTGATGAAATCCAAGTAGGATCGCTGGGACGGGTAAGGTATCCGCTGGGTGATGAAATCCCAGTCGGGCCTTGTCTCAGGTGAGTTTGATGTTTGATTTGGTGCAAGTGGTTTGGTCGTGTAACATAAAGTGGACTACGATTAATTCAATATGAAGTTTGTTAATTACTAAGTGTGGTCTAAGAAATGCAAACAAGCAGAAATTGAATGCAATGCGTTTTAAACCCAAGTTGAAATGTTAAGTTTGAATGAGGACAAGTTGAGAAAGGGTTCGAGAGTATGATTTTTGACTAGTCTAGAAATGCAAGAAAGAAAAGAAAGGTTCTTTTTATTCCTGCTTATGATGTCGTTTAAAAGAGAAGAAAGAGGTGAAAAGGGAGAACCTAATGCACCTAAATGAAAAAGAAAGAAAGAACCCAAGGAAGGCCCTAAGGTCCCACCGGGTGTGCCAGAATGTTCCTATGCTATTTTCACTTTCTACATTCAAATAGAGAACAAGAAACTAAGGAATGGTCAAGGTTAGAAGATACCTGGATGTAGTCGTGCGCACCATAATCCAGATGTTGTGAGAACTCCTCTTTGGTTGTGGAGGATGACACTTGCAAAAGAAAGAAACTAAGACAAAAAAGGCATTAGATGAGGAGATGGTGGGTTGCCAAGCAAAAGCTTGATCCCAAAAGCAAAAGCTTGAGAGATGTCAACCCACTGATTGATAAAAGGATGTCTGATAAATAACAGAATGATAAAATACTGTAATGATAAAGACTGAAAAGAAAATGGAAGCAAATGCTTACCTGAAAGATGCTGTCATACTGGTCATAGTCGCCGGCGTCGGTGGTCCTACCGGCGTCGGTTGTCAAGTCTGCCGACGTCGGTTAGGCTACCGACGTCAGTGGGGTAAGTGACCGGCGTCATTCAGGGCAGTAGTCTGTGGGTGAGGTCTGGTCAGGTTCTTGGTCTGTGGATGGGTCTGAGACAGAGTTTGGGCCTGGTTGAATGGTTTGGTGGTCTGGGTCTGAGAGTCTAGTTTTGATTAATGGTCTGTGGGTCTGTGCAGAGATACAGGGGAGTCAAATGGACAGAAGGAATAGGGAGATAGAGGAATAAAGGTTTGGGTCTGGTCTGGTCTGATGATAGGAAGTGTTGAATCTAGTTCATAATACTTAGAAGCAAATAACTAGAAAACACAATGAAAGTACAAACAGAATACTTACCTGTGGCTGGCTGAAGGAGTGTTGCAAACTGGTGTATCTATTGTTGGTGCCACTGGTGTGAAGAACCTGTTGCTGATGGAGTTGTTGAAGGCAGAATTCCTGTTGCTGCACCTGAGGGAGAGAGTGAGAGGCTTCGTTTGAAGATTGGCAGAGTGGCGGGGTCAAGGAACGGATTGATTCAGGGGGATGCAAAAGATTCAAGAGTCGAGATGAAGATCCGAGATGAAGAGGTGAAGAGAGAGAGATAACGGTGCAAAAAATCGTTATGAAGGCTGCCAACGCTGGCAATATCGCTGATGTCGGTCGACAGTTGACTGACGTCGACGGCTGGAAGGCCGAAAAAAGGCTAAAAATAGCCTTTCATCCATTTTCCAACTGTCGGGTCAGCAAGTTCGAAGAAGAAATAGTTGAAGAGGATTAAAATGGATGAGAGGTTAAAGGGGAGAAGTTGAAATGGGAGTCTAGGTATTAATATTGGCCATGTGGGGAATGAAGGGAATCCAAGAAGGGTATCCAAGGGTGGTGAGGTGGCAAGGGGAGAGAGAAAAGGAGTTTTGTTAATTTAAAATAGCTAATTATTTCAAATTAACAAGACATGGGTTAGGAGTGGTTAAGTGGACGAAGGGGACCAAAGGGGGAGAGGACGAGGAGGATGACCAGGGGAGTAGACACGATTTCGGTGTCTACAATATACCTTATTTGATCAATGGTATTCTAAATCATTCTTATTACTATGGTATTTATTATTATGTATGTGTCATCTTTACATGTCTATATAGTATCATAAAATATTTCTTATTATTCATCTATTATTTGAGTGATACTCAGATACGAATTCATCTTCATCAATTGAGTAGTAGTTTTCCCCTTCTATTCATGCTCTTTGGTTTGTGGTATTTATTTGTTTCCTTCTATTTTTTATTAGAGATATCAACTTAATAACTCTTATTTCTATTGTCCCATACAAATAAGTGTCTATATCTTCTTAAATATTGACTCAAGTTATTCATTTTCGACTATTATTTCCTTATCCTCATTAGTTTAGAAGTCCCCGTCAAAATGGGGGTACTTTCCCTATAGTATAATTCCCTTGAAGATCATCAAAATATTTGTCCTAATCTTTGTTCTCCCATACCTTTCATTATATAATGTGTTCATATATATTTCTAATTGGAGGTGGGCCATGATGTCATTCCCTTCATCTAAATTTTATAGAAACACTCTATCACTTCAAAGTCTACTATTTTAGCTAATCCCATCAAGTCCACCTCTATGCCTTTTAATACTCCAATTCATGTTTTAAAACTACCATTTTCCATGGCAATTGTTCTAACACAATGTTAACATCTACTCCCAAATCCAATTTTGTTATTGTAAATTAATGACCTTCTTATGTTAAAATTTGAGTATATGGCGAAGTTCTTCCATTCTCTTTTTTTATGAAACACATTCTTATTTTTATTTAGTATTTTTTTTCTTTTTATGCAGTATGTGTGATCTTTTTATTTTTCATTTTTCTAATAAAAACTTATCATTGATCATTTTTGTAATTTTATTTAATCTTATCATTTTTTCTTCCTTAAAATAATTTCACTTCTCCTCATCATATTTTTATTTTTTTAATTATGTTTTTACTTTATTATATTATTATGTCGTGTATCTTTGAGTTGAGGTATTTTCCCCCATCACTCTCATCACTTGATACATCGCCCCATTATTTCCCATCTACATTCATTCTAGTGCCACTCCTTGTGATTACAACTTATCTCCCATTAACTATGACCTTTTTTGTCTTTGTTTTCATTATGGTTTTCTTATTCCAATTTCTCTCAGCTCCTCTTTTGCTTTCATTTTTTATGATATTATACCAATAGTTCTAGAATTTTTTTGTTATTTTTTTAAATTTTCTTCTTCCTTAAATCCTCATTGTACCTTATTTAAATGTTTAACTCCTTTAATTTCATCATTTAAGGCTTCTATCTTTTTCCACTTTTTTGAAGAATTGTGTGAATTTTGGGAAAGTGTATAAGTATGTGCAATGTTCCCTTCCTTACCATATTTGAAATAAGTGGGGGAACCTCTCTCTTTTCCACCTTGTCCTCCTTGATTATTTCCCCCTTGGTACCCTTGATAGTATTTTCTTTGATAGTTTTCCTTTTGGTAACCCTGATAGTTGTTCCATTAGTAACCTTCATACCCATGACTTCTTCCTTGATAGTATTTATCTTGATAATTGTCACTATAACCTCCATGGTATACTCCTCTATACTTGTTTCCTTGATATCCTTCATGGTAACTATTGACCATTTTGACCACAAGTCAAAATGGGTCAACCCCCTATAGTCAAAAACTTACATAGGGGTATAATATTTTATCATAAGGTGAGTTATAGTCTATTTGATGTAGTTTAATTCCATTTTATCCTTGGTCATAATCTAGTTTAGTCCTTGTGTCATTTGATGTCTTAAGGGTCATTTTAGAGCATTAAAAGAAAGTAGCAAGTTTTCATGGTGTTCAAATAGTTTAGAGTCATGGGAAAAATTTACATATGCCTCAAGAACTTATTATAAATATATAGGATTAAACAAAAGCTCATAACACAACTCTAATTGGACTAGACTATCATGGGATGCCATGCAGAAATAGATGGGTCAACTCACTTATGCATATTATAAATGTGCTCAAAAAGCCTTGTGTGGCCAAAAGATCACATGAAATCAATGACCTCAGTGTCAAGAACATCCCTTAAAAATATGGAATCTTGATGAGATCTTTATCTCAAGATATAAATCTTTAAAGTTGAACAAGAGGATAGTGATGGTCATGTGGACATCAGTGACAATCACGTAGACATCAAAATAAATCTCAATAATTAACCATTGGGGTTCAAATTATGATGGGAACATGGACATAGATTATGGTCATACAAAAATTAATGATGAGCATGTGGAAATCAAAATAAAGTCTCATAAAGTTGTCATTTGAATTCAAATAGAGGTAGATCCAATGGTTGGCATTCAAACATATATCCAAATCCAATAGTATGAGTGAGATTCAAAGGTCAAGGAGATCATATTGAAAACAATGTTATCAGAAAGCATAATCCTAGGACCCTAGATCAATGATCAAATACCAGCATTAAAGCTTAAAGAAAAGAGACTCCAAATGAGATCGATAGATAAACTTTGACTGGATTCCAAATAGACAAGATGAAGATATGTCTAAATGAAAATAAGCATAGTTTAAAATGGAATAAGTAAGTTGGTAAGAGAATAACACATGGTAAAATATGTATTATCAAGGTTTTTATATAAAATCAATATCTTCATACTCATATGCCACCATGAAATCTCAGTCAAATACCCAAGATGAATAGTGACTACCAAATGTGAAGAACAAAGTCCAAGAAAGTAATGAATGACTATAAATGATGAATATAGGTGTCTAGAAGATAGTTAGTAAGTAAGAGAACATAATATGATTTTATCGTCATGTTTCAACCTCCATCAAATAATACATATGTGTCAACTCTCTCCAATTTAGGTTCAAATGCTCAAGAAATGATCCATAATGAAAATAATTTTTTGAGTAGGTAGAAAGAGTTTTACGCCACATTTCATGAGTTATATAATTTGGAGGGCCATTTATCCTATTATAAATTCAATGGTTTATACCCTAATTCTTTCTACTACATATGTAACTCCTCTTGGCATGACAAGTGTTTAAGTGAATTTTAGACTTCTCTTTTCCCACTTCTCTCTCAAATGCCATAAGTAATTGTCATTTTGGCCTTTGTAATCTAATACCACATCTGGTATGGTGAAGCCCACTAGTTTGATGTCACATTTTGTCTTAGAATAATTTAAGAAATTTCTTTTTGATTTCAATTATATCTTTTTTGAGTGTGAAAAGTGATGAATGATTATGTTCAGTTATTATATCCTTTGTTTTTCCTTGTCCTTTCATGTCTTGTGCAAAAAATTCTCATTTTAATAGGTCATATAGAGTGTAGTCAATTTTATTAGGATCCTTTCAAGTGTATTATTTTCCTTGGAGTGTAATTTTCCCTTTGGTTAATTTTATATGTGTTTCTTCATACATCTCACCTCTATATTGAAACACTCATGTTATAATCCTTTAGAACTTTGAGTCTAATTTGTATGTTTTATTTCTTAGTGAATGAAATGTGATGGTCATGTGAAAAAAATCTTGGTGTGTCAACCTTTATAATAGTTTCAATTATTTTAAGTTTCTAACTCTTTTCCCCATAAGCAAGCATTAACATAGGTGAAATCACTTCAAGCCACATTCAGGGATCTAGCCCTTAAATCTAGAGGCTCACTTCTACTATAGGTGCACCCACATATTTTGAAGTGCTCTTTACAAAATATGGAAGAGGATTGAACACCCTCTTCTAGGGTGAAATATTTTGTGACAATATTTTTGGCATGCCCAGTGGGACCAAGGTCCAAGAGAGTGGAAATACTGTCGGTGTGTCTTTTCTCTAATCAACTTTTGGAAGGAAACAAGTTAGCACCAATGGCAACTCTGAATGATAGCTTCTATTTGTAAGCAACCAAGGTATATCTCACTAAATATTTTGATCATTTTTTGTATCTCATCTAATATTTGAGGTTGATATGAATAATTATGGTGAATATTCCTATCATGAGCCTCCCTATCAGCCTTACTATGAACCACATTTTACTCCTCAACAATATTATTAAAATGGTTATCAATATTATGAGCCATGGTATCCCTATAGTCCTCCATTTCCCTCTCCATATGAATGTCATGTTGTTGGATATCCCTATGAGGAAGTCTACCAAGAAACCTATCAAGAAATGTCTTATCACCAATCCCAATATGAGTCCTACCAATACCATGATGCTTATAAACCTTAAGAGTACTCTTATGAGTCTTGTTATGATGAATAAGATGTTTACATGGATTGTACACAAAGATAGTACAAAGTAAAATTTAGATTCTTGTAGGCTAGAATGCAACAAGCCGAAGCTAGTCTTGATCTCTATCATTACCCTCTCCCTTCTTCATTATTTCCATCTTATATCAAGTCCTTGTTGGCATCCATACCACAGTTACTAGTCAATGAAGATGATATGAGAACATGGAATGATGATTATGATGTGTTCCCTGATCATTTCATGGAATGGTTAAGAGGTGCTACCCAAAGTTGTATGCAGGGGTTGGAGATGTTTAAAGAGCTAAAAGGAACTCAATGGGAGATTAAAGAACAAATGGACTTGGAAAAGAAGTGTCTTTAATGCTCAATAGATAGTCTAAGTATATGGGAGGATAAAGAGCTCAAAAATGAACATGTTCCTATTAAATAAACTCAATGAGGCTATTATCAAGATGCAACTCCTACTTATGTATATTTTTGTCCTTATAATCAGCCAAAAAAGTCACTTTCCTATGAGCTTACTAGTGTAGTACTCTTTTTTAATCCTTTAACAATCCATCTACTACCCCTCACACTCCACTTTTCATTCATAATCCCTCCCCCACACCCCATTCTCCATATCCATCTCATGATCCTATCCATCAACCTTTCACCTCACCCCTTATTGAAGAGGAGCCCATATTGACAGAAGGAAATGAAGAGGAAAAAGCTCAATCCATATCTTCCCAAGAAGATGTCATAAATGACTATAAGGAAGAAATCACCATAAGGGCTCCCCTTAGTGAACACAAATACAACTCTAATTTCTTGAATGAAGAGAAAGAAATTGAAGATTCATCTATAGCTATACATGAAGAATTTATTCAAAGCATGAATGGAGAGGTGTTTATGAAAGATTCTATATCTAATGAGTTACTTTATGTCCATGATGAAAGAATTGTTGAACATGATAGTAATGAGGAGGAAGATTACCTATGGAAAAATTTCAATGCCATAAGTATAGAATTTGATAAATTGATTTAGTATCCTATGATGAATAAATATGAACACCAATCTACCATCCAAAAAGCTATAATCATGAAGGAACCTAGTGAAGCTATTGTGAAAGAGGTTGTAGCTATGGATGACTCTCATGAACCCAAGTCAAAAGCTTTTGAGATTGAATAATAGATAACAATATAACATAATGTTGATCCACTCTTAGATGTATTAGAGTAGAAGGATGACAAGATGGATGACCCCATACATCAAGAACATCAAGACCAAGAAGATAAATTTGAAGAGGTGGTGGTTCTCAAATACAAGGAGAACAAAGATAATTGGTATCTAAAAATGAAACTCTTTCAAGAGATTGAAGATATTTTCCAAGTTGAGGAGTCATATGATAAATTTGAGGCTATTTAAATTCAATAAGATTCCATATATATAGCTAATCTATTTGAATTTACTTTGTTTTCATTGAACATCATGATAATGAAGTTGGCAAACACCATGAAAAAGATGGGGGCATCCATACTAGGGGTCAAAAGGATACATGCCTAATTAAATCCTCATGTCATGAAACAAGAGAGGTTTAAAACTTCCCCTTTAATCCTATAGGAATTTTTCATCTTAGATTAGTTTATGTTTTATTTAGTTAGTTTGGTTTGTGTATTTGTGTTCCATAAATGCTCATGAAGCACAAGTGTGACTTTGCTTATTTTCTTGTCTTGTGTGTTTTTTATTGTTAGTTTTATGTTATTTGGTGTGTTGTGAAAGGAAATTTGTGTGTAAAACCTTCTATACAGGTGACTCCATGGCCCAATGGATAGGATTAGGCAACTAGTCATGGAATAACAAGCATACCACCCATAGGAAATTACCAAAGATGTTGACCATTTTGAACACAAGTCAAAATTGGTCAACCCCCTATAGGCAAAACCTTACATAAGTGTATAATATTTTTTAATAGGGTGTGTTATATTGTATTTGATTTATTTTAATTCCATTTTATCTTTATCCATAGTCTATTTTATTCCTTGTGTCATTTGACATCTTAGGGGTCATTTTAGAGAATTAAATGCAAGTAGCAGGTTTTCATGGTCTATGAATAGTTAAGAGTCAAGGGAAAAAATTTCATATGCCTCAAGAACTTATTAGAGATATATTTTATTAATAAAAATCTCATAACACAACTCTAACTAGACAAGACCATCACAGGACATCATGCAAAAATAGATGGGTCAGCTCACTTGTGCATATTATAAATGTGTTCAAAAAGCCTCATGAGGCCAAAAGATCACATGTGATAAATTCCCTTAGTTTAAATAACATCCCTTAAAATATATAATTTTTATGAGATCTATATCTCAAGATATAAATCTTTAAATTTGAACAAGCAAATACTAATAGTCAGTAGATGTTAATGATAATCATGCAAATGTCAAAATAACGCTCAATAATTAATCATTAGGGTTCAAATTATGATGATCACATGGACATAAATGATGGTCATTAATACATTAATTATGATAATATTTACATCAAAATAAATTATCGTAAAGTAGTCATTTAAATTCAAATGGAGGCAAATCCAATGGTTAGCATTCGAATGTATCCAAATCCAATAATACGAGTGAGAGTCAAAGGTTAAGGACCTCAGATTGATTATAATGTTTCCATATGTCATAATATCAGGAAATTGGATAAATTATAAATTGAAATCATTGTATTTTAAATCAAATAGACTCTGTATGATATCAACAGAGTAAATTCAACCAAATTCTAGATAGATAAGATGAGGTTATGTGTCCAAACCACACCTGGCATAGTTTAAAATGGAATGAGTAATGTGGCAAGAGAATGCCACATGGGAAATTATGTAGGATTGAGTATTTTTTACCAAATAAATCTCTTTATAATCATATGTTTCCATGAAATCTTAGTTGAATACCTGATATGAATAATGACTGACAAATGTGAAGAACAAAGTCTAGGAAACCAATGAATGACTAAAAATGATGAATATAGGTGTCTACAAGATAGATACTAGTTAGGAGTACATACTATGATTTTCATAACATGTTTAAACATCCCTTAGATATTACATATGTGTCAACTCTCTCTAATTTAGTTTTAATGCTCAAGAGATGATCCACAATGAAGGCAATTTTTTAAATAAGTAGAAAGAGTTTCATGCCACATTTCATGAGTTGCATAAAGTGGACTGCCATTTATCCTATCATAACTTACATGGTATGTACCATAATTAATTATAATAGATATTTAACTCCTCTCATCATGACAAGTGTTCAAGTGACCTTTGGACTTCTCTTTTCCCACTTCTCTATCAAATGCTATAAGTATCTGCCATTTTCACCTTTGTAATCTAATACCACATCTAGTATGGTGAAGCCCTGTTAGTTTCAAGTCATATTTTCCCTTAGAATAATTAAATAAATCTTATTTTGAGTTCAATAATATCTTTTTTGAGTGTTCCAAGTGATGAATGGTTAAGTTCAGTGATTATATCCTTTGATTTTCCTTGTCCTTTCATGTCTTCTGCAAGAAACTCACATTCTAATAGGGCATATAGAGTGTATTCAAGGGTATTAGGTTCCTTTAAAGTGTATTATTGTTATTTGAGTGTGTAATTTTCCATTTGGTTCATTTCCCTTGTGTTTCTTCATACATATCACCTCTATATTGAAACACTCATGTTACAATCCTTTAGAAGTTTGAGACTAGTTTGTATATTTTATTTCTTAGTGAATGAAATGTGATGGTTATGTGGAAAACATATTGGTGTATTACCCTTTATAATATTTTAAATTACTTCATGTTTATAAATGTTTTCCCCACAAGCAAACATTAGCATAGGTGAAAGCACTTCAAGGCACATTCAGGGAGCTAGACCTTGAATCTAGAGGCTCACTTCCACCATAGGTACACCCACATACCTAGAAGTGTTCCCATGTTTCCAAAATATAGAAGAGGATTAAACACCCTCTTCTAATGTGAAATATTTGTTGACAATAGTAACCTCATAGTATCCACCTCCACTATATTATCCTTTATATATTCCTTGATAGTTATTAAATTTTTGTTTAGGAGGGGCTATCATATTCTATGGTGCCACATGTGGATAATATAGAGTTTTGAGTGTGGCATGGTCCCTAGGGTTATTTACATTGTTGGAGGGGTGGCCAATGTTGCTTGTTTAATTACAATGATATCTCTCTTTGTCATTTATTTGTGGTCCTCTAACTCACCAACTATAGGACAAGCTTGTTAATAGTGCTTGAATGATCCACACATTGTGAAATATATTAATTAGTTTGTGGTTGGGGATCATCATTTAAATGATACATAATTTCACTATGTTGGTCAAATAGTCTAAAAATTCCACACCATATTTTGTCTTTTATAATGGATTGTTGTGTTAGAAGTTTCATCCCTATAGTATTATTTTGATTTAATGACACACTTCTTATGTTTTTAATTGAAAAACATTATATCTTTTTATGTCCTTCCTCACAACATATCACACACCAGATATTAGGTTTCATTATTAAGTTTTTTAGTGAACTACTTCTTATTTACAACATCATCTATATATCTTTTCTTAATATTAATTACAATAGTTAATGTTCCAATTTTTTCAAATTTTGTTTACATAACCATCTCTTTTTCTCTCCTCTAGGTTTAGGCTTCTAAACAATATATCATTTCTAGGGCTTCAAAAATGTTTAAAATTATTTATCATCAATAGCTGATATTAAATGTGGTAGTAATCCTGATACAAACCATTCAATTTTTGTTTTTATGTCAGAAGTTATATTGGTTTCCTCACTACTTATTTAAATATTTTTTCAAATGCTTTCACTCTTTCCTTATCTCTTTTCATCAACTCCCTCATTTTTCTTACACTTGCCATAGGACTTTTAGGATAGTAAAAATAACTTTTGATTGCATTTTTTATGTCATCCCATATTTTACTATGGTGAAGACAGATTTTCATATACCACTTAAGGGTATCATATTTCAATGTTCCCATAAAATCAAAATGTCCAACTTGGTTATTTTATTATTATGGTTCCTCCAATATGCATCTAATGCAAACATGTGCGCTTCATTGTCTTTCTTGTCTTAGCCAAAAATAGGTAACTTAATCTTGTGTGTCATTTTATTTTGGGTGAAACTCATCTTCTAACTTATTGGTTTAGTGTTATTACTCTTCTATTTCGGGGTTTGTTATCTCTTTTGTTTCTTCTCCTTTTATATCTCTATGAAGTATTGTTGTTTTCATAAAACTTTATTTCTACCTTGATCTCTTGGTAACCTTATTTGAAAGTAACTTCTTCCTAATACTTCAAAATGTCTAACTACTCCTCTTCACAATTTATCAAGTTTTTATTTTCTATATTTCTTCTCCAATATATATACCTTCTTTTGGTGGTGTCTCTTTCATTTTTTTAATCAACATGGAGGATATTGATTGGTTCAAGGGGTTCAACTCCTGAAATAATAATTTTTCAATTGGGGGATCACGTCTCTTCACATCTCATTTTATCTTTATAAGTATCTTTTTCTTACCTATTATTTTCAACTAATCTCTCCACATCATACTCTTCTCTAGTGTATACATATCCTATTTTTCTATCTTCTTTTCCTATTATTGTATCCCAATTATGTTTTCTTATTACTCGCTATATTGTATTTTGAACCAAGTTTTCTAGATATACCTCTCCTTATCTACTATTAATTCATTCTCCTTTCAATATTTCTTCCTTATCTTTCCTCTTACTACTCCTTTATTCACTAGTTTCTACATTCTCTACTTTCTCTTCGTCTATCCAACTAAGTCTTCTTATATTTGGCAAAGGTCTTCTTTAGCCTTCTTCTTCTAAATCTTCCCCTATGTGTCTTTTGTCTAACATATTTATCATAGACTCTAACAATTTTATTTATGTATTTGTCTAATCTACTAAGTTTTTTTTCATGGTATATGCCTCTTGAATCTATTTCAATTCCTCCTTCCATCCTTATTGTCAGTTTTGGTGTTATCAAAATTAGTTTTAGTTTTTGTTTAATTTTTTATTATTTTGTGGTATATTTTTATTTTAGTTCATATTTATCTTCATTTATTTCCGTATAATATCCAATTGATGTATCTTGAGTTTTATTTTTTTAAACTTATTATCTCATCCTCTCATCCTTTTATAACATTTACTTCTCCATTTTCCCCTCCCATTGCTTATTTTATTTTGCTAACCTCACTTATTCCTCTACTTTACCCTTTTTTTTATTTTTTCCCCTAGTTCCATTTTTAATATTACGTCATATTATTTCTTTCTCTAATCTCTTTTCTTCATTCTTATTCTCCCCCTTTATTCCCATTTCATTCTTACACTCTTACCTTCTTTCTTTATTTTTTTCTCTCTCTACTTTCTATAATATCTTCTAATTTATTTCAAATCACTAAATCCTACTCTAATATTTTTCTATTTTCATCCATCCTTCTTTATTCCATTTATTCCCCCTAGCCATAGTGTATTATATTTTCACAATCATCTCTCAAACTACACAGGTGTTTATCCCCTATAGAAACTACTTGCCTTTTCTTATCAACCTACCTCAATCAAAAAGATATGAGTATTGGTACCTTATTAATTAATCTCCCACTTGGTTCCCCTAGGAATTATACCTTATTTGAATCAAAAATTATCCACCCTTTTATCTCTCACTATATTATGAATGATTATAAAGTGGTATCTAACCAACAATCTACTAATCATGTCCAAGGTTCATCTATTTCCTCAAGTTTTTGTATTTTTCCCTTTGTCTACTAAATGATTTTATTAATGTGTAGTATTGAACCTTTTATTTCATTTCCTAGTCTTAAAATGTAGGCCCATAATAGATCCATGAAAGTTACCCAAAATTCCTCATCATATGGTTGATATATTTCATCCTCAACTTGATCGGCATTAGTTTCTATTCTCTTCACTTCTTGATAAATAAATTGATGTATTCTTTTTTACCACCTATGCTTGATCTTTCTTATTTTTGACTTATATAACTCTAAGGGGTAATTTTCCCTAGAAATTATTTATTTGAGACCTAGTCTTAGACACCAAATGTTGGCATCAAGTCAACACTAAGTCATGAGTCAATAGTTTGATCATCTCAACTAGTGTTGAAATCATATAAGAAGTATCCTTATACATTAATCTAACATACATTTGAAATAAAGAATAAATTAATAGAAAAATGAAAATGGATAACCCATATATTGATTTATAACTGAGATCTTATTAATTAAAATAATTTAAATATAAATACTTATATCTAGATAAGTTCATTTTAGGATATTCTCCCTACATTTTACTATTAATGTTAAATACAATATTACATTAAAATTACAAATAGAGACATCTTTTATTCATGGATATACATTTATATTATATTGTGTGAGATGCCACAAATCACTATTGATATCGTGAAGGATGTTTATAGATTTTTGATGTCATGGTATGATCATAAGCTTCTGATATTTAGCTTGGTACTAAATATTTCCATGAAGAATCCCATCAAAAACATGTGGTACCAAGTTATTCTTTCAAATAGAATTTGATATACCCCAAGAACTTATTTACCATATGGGTAAAAAGGGTACCCAAAACACCTTCTCAACCAAGATGTGATCAAGTCTATCTGACTTCTTTGGCAACTAGACAACCTTATCATATCTTTTAAATATGCCATAGATTCCTACCTATGAACAAATCATGATAAATATTCATATTTGAATAACCAATCTCATGAATCAAATAATTATGTTATGGTTGTTGTTGATAGTATGGTTATAAATTATCATAACATTTGGTGGTTTTGAAAATTACACTTCTTTTTGTGGGGAAGGCATCACTAGATATTATTGCATTTACTTAATTAAGTGGGTTGGTGTTGTTTTAGTATACAAGATTGACATTATTCATGAGTGTATTAATTTCCACTACCTCAATTTTGAGATTATTGTATCATTTTCTATCCTCACTCTTGTTGCACTGGGAATCAAATGATATTCAACCATAAAAAATACCATGGGTGGTTTTTATTCGATGATATTTAAAAGGACTAAATCAACTTAAAGAAAGGCATTGTCATTTTTTTTCATGATATACTTTTCTTGTACAACTTTGGTCTCATAAATGTAACTAGAAATAGACTTCAAGTTGGCTAGATTGTAGTAATCAACAAAGGGAATAATTTCAATATCCCTATATGTATAAGCATCTTTCTAAATCTACTCATTAACTTTATTGTTCTTATGTGTCCCAAAAATGTGAATAGCTACTTCTTTAGTTCATATAAGAATATATTACATCCATGACCTTTGTATTGTCATTCGACATTCAAAATTGTTTTCTATAGAAAAGACTCCAATGATCAAAATAAGATTATTTTTAGGAATTAAGTTAGGAATATTATCTCTCATTATACTTATAATTTTTTCACTATGAACCAATTATTCATTTGGAACCTAGGGATTATTGTTCCCACTAATAGTTCTATTAGCTTTCAATAGCCCTAAACTTGATGAAGCTTTTGTAGTAATTGATTTAGTTTCTAAAAATATATCAATTTTTTATGATTTATCACCTTCCGATAAATCATCCAAACCTCCACATTCTTTAGTACCCTATTCATCTATCAAAGAGTAAACCAACCAAACACTGCATAGGTTTAAGATACCAAGATGGGAAGTCAAAAATAGGTGAATGATTTCCCCCAAATATAACTATTGAAAACACATGCACACTGAAATGAAATTAAATATGAAAACAAGCCAAAATTTGGAAAACTATAAGCATTTACAAGGAGGGAAGGAGAACAAAAAGGACTATATGAATCCATTAATAGGTTTAGATAAGTACCTGACTTTTTAAAACAATGGATTTGACTCATGAGGCCTAAACATGTTCAGAAAAAGTACCGAAGTAGGTGGAAGGAAGATGAACTCATAATTTGTGCATATTAATATGATTGTGAATAAACAAAACTAAAACCACAAGTTCATTTTAAATATGAAATTTCACCACAAGTATTTAATGAGAATCATGAGACTAGTTTTCCTTCCATTTAGGAATATCAAATTCTTTGGGCATCAACACTTGAATTAAAGCTTGTTAGATATATATAGTATTTTCTTATGATTCAACTTGCATGGATATTTAATAACAATGTCTTCATGATTTGAAATTGTATCATTGTAGATTTTCCATTCCATTGAGTATTATTAAACAATATTGGACTTCTTAAATGTCTTCTTGAATGAATTCAAATGCATTTGTGTTACTTATAGGATCCAAATTAGAGATAAGTGTGTTGTGTGTCTCTTCTTGAGATATAAAAGCGATATAATTTTATTTGAGAATAGATTGATGGAAGGTATTCTTTGATAAATTACTTCCCATGGTAGAGGAATATTTATCATTGAATGAATTTTTGTCATCATCTTCATCAATTTATTTTACCTTGACATTTTATATTTTACTTCAAATGAATATTGGTCACCATTCCTTTTGCTTCATCTTCACATCTTATTTGATCTAAACCTTGGCAAGACTATGATCTTCAAAATGTGTAGGTTGAATTGTTTTAGATTTAGATCCTCTAAATAATTTTTCTATTGTGAGACATGAAAAGGAAGTATCAATAAAATATTCAACTCTGACCATGTAATCCTTTATTATGATAAAAAAAGAGATCTATTTTTTACAAGGAAAATGATTCAATGTTATCATCTCCTTCAAAAATCAAAGCATCACATTCGAAATTGTTGTCCTTTTCAACTAGATGTCTCTTAGATAATTCATTTTCTCCAAGGACTATGAATTTTAATAAATATTGTAAAACATGTAGATCATTATCTTATTTTCCAAGTGGGAATCTAAATTCTTCATTTATTTTTGGATCAAACTATTGTTCTTCTAACATCCCACCTTCTCCCAAGATTATGAAAATGAAAAAATCGTGTAGAGTGGGGAGCATTTTCTCTTTTTCTTTATTAAATTTTTTACATGTTTAATTAGGGATTTATTTTTAGAATCTTTATTTTGAATGTTGAGGGTTATCTATATAAAATATTTTTATCTTCATATCAGGATCCACTACTTATTGACCACTTTAAGGCATTTGTAGCATGTTTTGAATTTTTTTTCTTCAACATCCCAAACATGATCATGTCATATTAAATTTAGATAGATTTTTATTAAGAAAATCATACATCATGTACTTTTTTATTATTTAAGGTAAATATGATTTCCATATGTAGAGAGGAAATGAATATATAAATTCGGTTGTTGGGACTTAGTTGATTATCTTGAGGATTGAATCTCAACAATTTGTTGAAACATTCTCCTAAATATTTCATTTACTCTTCTTCTTTGTTTTGGATTCAGAAGACAATTGACAACAATGTGCGTGCGCGCGCGCACGCACGCACGCACACACACACACGCACACACACACACACACACAAAAACACACACACACACACACACACACACATATACATACATACATACATACATACATATATATATATATATATATATATATACATACATACATACATACATATATATATATATATATACATATATATATACATACATACATACATACATATATATATATATATGATATATACATATCTATATGTATATATATACATATACATATATATACATACATATATATATATATACATACATATATATATATATATACATATATATATATACATATATATATATACACACACACACACACAAACACATATACATACACATACACATACACATACACATACACATACCCATACACATACGCATACGCATACGCATACGCATACACATATACATATACATATATATATATATATATATATATGTATGTATGTATGTATGTATGTATGTATATATGTATGTATGTATATTTATATATGTATATGTATATATATGTATATATACATGTGTGTGTGTGTATGTGTGTGTGTATATATATATATATGTATGTATGTATGTATATATGTATATGTATATATGTATATATTTTACACACATACACACACATATTTCTAGATTGAACCTATTTAGGAACTTTTTTTCAAGAATTTGCATTTCACAATGCATCCACCTTATAGGTGTCAAACCCATTCAATAGCATATCTAATGATATTTTCAACAAAAATTCTCATAAAGACATATTCTTACATAACTCCCAAGATGTTGTAGGCTAATGTGAAAGAATGGAATGATCATATACATCTTGGGAATAATATCCAAAAAAAATTCATAAATATCTTCCTTGAGCCTAAAGGTAACTCATTTTATTGGGCCAAAACCAACAAACCAAATTATTTTCCCCATTGGACAAGGAGAACAATTGGGTTGGGTTGAACTAACAACATTTATTTAATCATAAATATGAAGGCACAAAGTACCTCATTTTATTAGATTCACTAGCCTCCATTTCATGTGAGGCTTCTTGAAATTACCAAAAACTGTTAGAAATATTTTATTTCACTTTGTTTTTTGAAATTATTCCATTGACTTGCCCAACTACATGTGGCATAAAAATTGTAACATTGGATAAATAATTGATCTACTAATGATTTTACTCTATGTTCGAGAGGGGAAGTTCCCTAGTATTATGGGATTTTATTTTTTTTTGGTACTTTTAACTAAAAGGTAGGACAAGGAAAAAAATGGGAGAAAGGATAAATATAGAAATGTAGTGAGAAGGAGAGGAAATGGAAGATAGAATGGGAAAATTGACCAAAGTAAAT
>JARHVA010002124.1:2647500-2690000 GCA_037957365.1 Torreya grandis | reverse complement strand
ATATTATGAACCCAATGATATGGTTTATACTAAAAATATCTCTACATCCCCAATAATAAAAATATGAATTAAAAATATTATTTCATTAACAAATGTTGATCAAAGGTTAAATAATACACTTCATCATTTCAAATGGAAGTTAGAAGAATTTAATTTCTCCCAAATCCTATTTTCAAAAATTAATCTTGAAACTTATGCATCATCCATAACCATACGCTAGTGTCTGGTCTAGTGTAGGCCTTGAGAAATGGATCACTAGTAGGGTCATTTGGTGTACAAAATCAAACTTTTAAAAGATGAAATCCTTTGTGACATCTCACCATTAGAGTTATGTGATGTTATACATGTGGTCAACCATATATTTAACATTGACATGTAGTCTATGAAGTAAATACTTGAAATTTTGTGATAGATTGTCATGATATAAAATATCATATATCATAGTTAGTTCATAAGCTTTCAATCACTAGTTTTAGGAAGGGCAACAATATTTTCATGTATAGTAATAATTATACTCTTAATGGTAATAATTAAATTTAATAATATCCTTATGAAACCATATCATAGTGTGGTTTGTCCAAAAATAACAAAGACAAAATAATTGAACCATAAACTAGATGAATACAAGGATATCTTTTAGTCACCTAAATAAGTTCCTACATACTATACACTAAACAATACTATTTATTTGATGCCTTAACTAACTCAACTCAAACCTCTTTATACAACATATCATTTCTAGATAACTAATAAATCAAGTGGTAGATCCATGAAATCATGGATAATGTGCACATCATGCCCAAATCATTACCTTACAGAAGACCAATTCTTATTGCACCAAATAAGGATGGGATGTGAGGATGTGAATCAATTAAAAAAATATTATCAAGATTTAAGTGAACTATTATCCTCATATAATTATTAAGGCATTTTTCTACCATATCCATGGTGTAGAAGTCTTTTCCAAAATTGATCTTAAGTTTGGGTATCATCATATTCATGTTAAACCTTTAGACATTTGGAATATAGTCTTAAAAATAAAGGAATAATTTATTGACAAGTTGGTTATGCCTTTTATGTTAACTCATGTAGAGATTTCATTCATTGAGATGTTGAATCACATCCTCAAGCCCTTTAACTATGTCATTTTTTAAATATACCTTGATGACATCCTAATCTTTAGAAAACATGGGATGAACATAGACACAATGTTGAACTAGTGTTTAACATTTTTTTAGAAACCCATTTTTATGATAACATGAATAAATATTCATTTTTCATACAATAGATAAAATATTTTGAATACATTACACACACAAGGAGTGCATGTGTGAACTTGACCAAGATTCGAGAATACAAGAATGGGTAACACCAAATAACTTTGCATAGATTTAAATCTTCTCAGAATTATAAAATTATAAAAGAGATTTGTGTTTAATTTTTATCCTCTAAACTAAGCTACTAAAGGTGGAACCAAATAAATTTTCATCTCGTCATCTCCATAACAAAGATAATTTGATGAACTAGAACTCAGACTCTGTTCATGCTAGTACTTGTGTGACTTGAATATAAATTTAGAAGATCATCTAGTTCATTCAGTAATAAAATTGACTATCAAAAATGGGTATTGACAACACAACACGTCCTAGAAAATATTTAATTTCTATTATACTGGATTAAAAAAATATGATTGGAATCCAAGATACCTTTATAATATATATTAATGTTAGATGATGAGGGAATGATTATGGATAATGAGGGATGGTGAAGGTCAATGATGGAGTGATGAGGGATGGTGATGGTAAATGAGGGAGTGATTAGGGATGATGACGGATGAGGAAAGAGTGATTAAGGATTATGAGGGATGAGGAGGTAATGATTAGGTGATGAAGGGGAATATTCAAAGGTATCCATTTTTGAGTTATCCTATTTGATTATAGGTCATTTATAATTAATTTTTCTTATTTTGAAGTCATAGGGGTCTTTAGAATTCAAATTTTTACTTACATGGCATTTTCCTACCACTTCTTCAATTTGAATATTTGAATGTTTTTTGGTCGAGATTGAGTATTTTAAGCATGAATGGAATAATTTAAATATGTAATATTGTTAATTATATCCTATAAGGGAATACGGTTATTTCACTAAGTACATTATTCACTTAATAAGTCATTTAGAAAAGTGTGTTAGGTATGATTAATTTAGCTTTGACAATGTTGTTAAGAAGAACAAGAATCATTGGGAAAGTAGTTATAGGTTTCCAAGTACTTGTATATGATATATATGTTTTGGTTAAAAAGTAATTGGTAATGAGTTTTGGGTAATTATTTAGAAATTTTTGAAGAGACAGAGGTATGGATGGGTAGGACAATGGAGTGAAGACAATTAAAATACCCTATACTCTATCCATTGGTGACAGTGATAACAATGTAAAGTGAAAAGATAAATGAATATTAAAATGTTTTGATATTTATATATCTTTGTATTTTTCTTATTTTGTGAATGATTTGATTGGAATCCTTTGAGTGTTTAAAATAATATTCTATTATGCTAAGACAATGTGAATTAGTATACAAACTGGACTGTGTTAATAATTTATATTGAATTAAGGGATTACTATTAAAGATCTTGTCAAGAAATTTCAAATTAAATGGGGGTTAAAAATAGGATCAAAACCATTGGTGATTAATTTTTTCTACACATATACTCTGTTTTTTTTGTCAAAAAGGTCTAAAGATTCAATTTCATAATATGGAGTACCATGTTCACAATAACCAATCAAGTAAAATATAGATGGTTTGTATAATGGTTTCAAGAATAAAGAGGTTAGGATTGATATGAATTTTGTGTTGAAAAAAATATCAAAGATAAAAAATGTTTATTTAATACCTTAATACTGTCAAGAAAGGTTAATATGCATTCATACTCTGTTGAGTTTGTGCGCATGTAATAAGAGTTAACATTATAATATGATGTTATTAATTTTTACATGGTGAGAGTTTTTTCAAGGAAATAATATATGATTAGTAAGGTCATGTTTAATTTTATAAAATAATCTTGTGAATTTTTAGTTCATTTTGGATATAGGCCCTGTGTGTGATTACTTAAGGTCTATAACAGACATTGTTTGCAGTCACAATTTAACAAACAAATACAAGATAAATGTTGAGAAAAGACATGATGAAAGAAATATAAAACTTGAATAAGGTAAATGGTAGTTATGAAAACCTCAAAAAACCTTTAAAATAATTTTAAATCCATTTAAATTTTTGGAAATGAATTTTGTTTTTTCTTGGGTTGCTCAGTCAGGTTTAAACCCTGTTCTAGGGTTTTGGAACCTAAATCAATATTTTGAATGATTTAACAAACCAAATCACATGAAATTTGATCACAAATTAGGGTTTACATTATATTAAAGTATTTTTAGGATTATATTTTGGTTTGGTATGAATACATACTATTATAATTGATTGTGTGTAAGTTAGCATAGAGGAGGCCTGATAGGCCTTAATAGTGCTCAAAAAGGTCTTAGAAAAATTATCAAACACTAAATTTGTGTTAAAAATGTTTGTGAAATGATATAAAGGGATATAGGGTATTTTATAATGGTCTTATTTTCTTAAACCATTTCCATACCAATCTTTACAAGGGAGAAAACCAAAGAAAAAGGCTACTAGAGAGAGCTTGTGATAGAATAAGAAGTAATGTATGAAATTGGTGGTTGTTTGAGAGGTTTATAGATTTAATGGGATGAAAAAGAGGAATTTTTTTATCATATTTTGGATGAAAATAACCTACATAGTGATATAGGAAACCAAGAATGAGTTTTGAGCCAAGTTGCCAAGTCATTGAGTCAATGAAAGGTGAGTTAACTGAAGTACATAATATAAATACTAGTGTGTGAATGAAATAAAGGGTGAGTGAGAAATCATCCAATGGGGTGAAGGAAATTGGGTTAATACTAATGTCAATAATTCATAGGTGTAATAAAAGGATAAAGAGATTCAAAATAGAAATAGAGGTTTTGAAACCAAGAGAAAGGATTCGAGCTAGGTAGCAGAAGTAAGTGTTTGGAATGTGTTTCTATTAAAATAAGACAATTTTAATGAAGTAATTTGCATCATTTGGTATTATATTTTGAAAATTATGACGATAAGGTATGTTATGTGTTTTGAAATTCTATGTTATTTTGTATGAAGATTGTGTGGAGTGTATATTGGATGTTGTTTTGAGTTGTTGTGAAATGGCTAATGAGGATTGTAGGAAAGAGTGAAGAGGATAAAAAGATATGAAAGGAGAGGTAGAAGTATAAGTGAGAGGGTAGAGAGATGTGGTAAATATATTAAGCCAAGAGTCTTAGAGAGAGGAAGATCTAGTGAAATCTCAAGGAGAAAGAATCTCAAGAGAAGAGATTAAGAAAGAGATAAGAGTCTCAAGTGAGGACAAGAAAAGAGACTCTGAGAGAGAGAGAGAGAGAGAGAGAGAGAGAGAGAGAGAGAGAGAGAGAGAGAGAGAGAGAGAGAGAGAGAGAGAGAGAGAGAGAGAGAGAGAGAGAGAGAGAGAGAGAGAGAGAGAGAGAGAGAGACTAAGTGAATTTCAAGAAGTCAATTAGGAAGGCTTATCAAGAAGAGGAAAAGATAGGTCAAGAGATACATAGAGAGAGTGTGTAGAGAGTGAAGATAATGCAAGGAAGATGAAGGGCTTGAAGCAAGAAGGTTTCCACAAGGAAGTGAAGAAAGAGGAAGATGATATGAGAGAGATTGTTGATTTAAAGGCATATTTGATAGGTTTAGAGTAAGATTTTGAAGCACTTATACCAAATTTTTTAGTTGGGATTAGAACAAAAGTGAGATGGATGCTTAAAGACATACTAATGAAAAGGAAAATATAAGAATACATTGGAAAAATGAAGAAATAGCTAAAGGTGTTAAACAAATAGCCTAGGAAGAAGGACAATGAGGAAATCAAGCCTCATGGATTTCAAACTAATAATTTTTTGACATGTGTCTATGTAGGTATGAGATTTTAGAAAGAGAATGAGATAGTTGGGCCAATTAATGGGCTCATTAAATAAGAGGAGGAAACATATGACCTAGTGTTTAAGAAGAATCAAGATGAAGGAGAGGCTCAAGATAGAGTCTTAATGATGGAAGAAGAATAATTAGGTTAGCCATTGATGAAGCATAGTAGAATTAATCATGACAATATCTTCACTCAAGAGGATGAAAATGAAGACAAAGGAGCATTGATGCAATAGAATAAGCCAAGGTATGAGAATTATGCTAGTGTGTATTAAGCCTTAAAAAGAGAGTATAACTTTTATCCTCATCAAATGTATATACAAATGGTAAAGGAAGTGACAAAGTAGAACATAGACCTATGGCATGAAGTAGTGGTGTCAAAAATAAGAACACTTATGAAGGCATAGAGTAGTCAGGTATAAGAAGACACTTACATGGTGAAGTTATAGTTGTTGAGGTTAAATAACATGTGGTAAATGAGGGACAAATCATTCAAGGAGAAGAGAAAAGTGCATTGATGGCTAATGTAAAGAATAAGGATGAAACATACAAGACACAAGAAGGTGATTGGGAGAAAGAACAACATGCAATCGAATAAAAGAGTTGGATAATGCATTAAGGGCATGAGAAATAACATGATTTTTCTAATGTTTTATTGATTGCAGATATAGCATGGATGAAGATGAAAAGAGGAAGGAATAAATACAAGTGTGGATTAAGAGAGCATGCACATATTCATGAGAGACTATTTATAGTAGTAGAGAAGAAAAAATAAGGACTACAATCCTCAAGTAGGCCTTAGGATCCATGAGGCCATGCAAAGAAGATCAAATGTCAGCAAGAGAATAGTTGAAGCACATCAAGCAATATTGTTTATAAATTTTAGGGAAATTTTTCTTTACCCCTTGGTAGTATGATGTAGGGGCATCTTTAAAGGTATCCATTTTTGAGTTATCCTAGTTTATTATAGGTCATTTATTATGTATTGGTATTATTTAGGATTCATATGGGTCTTTGGAATTCAAATTGTTGCTTACATGGCATTTTTTGACCATTTCTTTAAATTGAATATTTGAATGTTTTTTTATCAAGTTTGGGTCTTTTAAGCATGAATGGAATAATTTACATATTATAATATTGTTGATGAGATCCTAGAAGGTAATATGGTTGTTTCAATGAGTACATTATTCACTTAATAAGTCATTTAGACAAGTGTGCTAGGTATGATTAGTTTAGCTTTGACAATATCATTAAGAGGAACAAGAACCATTGGTAAAGTAATTATAGGTTTCCAAGTACTTGTATATGATATATGTGTTTTTGTTAAAAAAATTTTGGTATTGATTTTTGGAGAGTCAGTTAGAAGTTTTTAAGAGGCAGAGGTATGGATGGGTAGGACAATAGAGTGAAGATAATAAAAAAAAAACCTTGTACTCTGTCTATTGGTGATAATGATAACAATGTAAAGTGAAAAGATCAATGAATATTAACATGTTTTGATATTTTTATATCTTTGTATTATTCTTAGTATATGAATTATTTGATTGGAATCCTTTGAGTGTTTAAAATAATATTCTATTATCCCAAGACAAGGTGGATTGGTGTCCAAACTAGATTATGTTAATAATCTATATTGAATTAAGATGTTATTGTTCAAGAGCCTGTCAAGGAAGTTCACATTCAATGGGGGTTAAACCCAAGATTAGAACCATTAGTGATTAATTTTGTCTACACATATACTTTTTGTTTGTTTTCAAAAAGGTCTAAAGATTCAAGTTGATAATATGAAGTACCCTATTCATAATAACCAATCAAGTAACATGTAGATTGTATGTGGAATGGTTAAAAGCATAAACAGGGTAGAATGACATGAATTTTGCGTTTAAAAAAATGACATATATGATAAATGTTTATGTAACACCTCAATACCATTAGGTAAGGTTAATATGCATTCATACTCTCTTGATTTTGTGCATAGGCAGTCAAAGTTAACAATATATTGCGAGGTTCTTGATTTGTACATGGTGAGAGGTTGTGCAAGGAAAGCATATATGATTTTTAAGGTCGTGTTTAATTTTATAAAATAATCTTGTGAATTTTTAGTTCATTTTGTATATAGGCCCTATGTGTGACTGCTTAAGGCCTATAGTAGACAATGTTTATAGTCATAGTTTAACAAAACAAAATGCAAGATAAATGTTGAATAGAGATGCAATGAAGGAAATCTAACACTTGAATAACATACATGGTATTCAACACAACCTTAGACAACCTTTTTAATAGTTTTAAACCCATTGAAATGTTTGGAAATGAATTTTATTTCTTCTTAGGTTGCTCAATCAGGTTTAAACCTTGTTCTAGGGTTTTAGAGCCTAAATTGATATTCTAAATGATTTAACCAACCAAATACCATGAAATTTGTTCATAAATTAGGGTTTAAATTATATTAATATATTTTTAGGTTTATATTTTGTTCTGGTATGAATCCAACTATTAGAAGTGATTGTGTGTAAGTTAGGGTAGAGGAGGCCTAATAGGCCTAAGCAGTGCCCAAAAAGGTCTTAGAAAAGTGATCAACCAATGAATTTATGTCAATAATATTTGTGATAAAGGGATAGTTTTCTGATAATGGTATTATTTTCTTAAACCATTTCCATACCAATTCGTACAAGGAAGAAAACCAAATAAAAATGATACTAGAGAGAGCCTGTAACAAAGTAAGAAGTACGGTATGAAATTGGTGGTTGTTTGAGAGGTTTGTATATTTAATGTGAGGATAAATAGGACTTGTTGAGAATTTTATGGATGAAAATAAACTACATAGTGACAAAGGAAACCAAGAATGATTTTTGAGCCAAGTTTCCAAGTCATTGAGTTAATATAAGGTGAGTTAACTTAAGTACATAGTATAAATACTAGTGTGTGAATGTAATCAAGGGTGAGTGAGAAAGTAGGCAATGGGGTGAAGGTAAATGGGTTAATACTGATGTCAAAAATGCATAAGTTTAATAAAAAGACAAATAGCTTCAAGAGAGAAATAGAGGTTTTGAAACCAAGAGAAAGGATTAGAGCTAGGTAGTAGAGGTAAGTGTTTGGAATGTGTTTCTATTCAAATAAGACAAGTTTAATGTAGTCCTCTCCATCATTTGGTATCAGAGTGAGAAAATTATGAGGATAAGGTATGTTATGTATTTTTTAATACCATGTTATTTTTCATGAATATTTTTTGGAGTACATATTGGATGTTGTTTTGATTTGTTATTGTGAGATGGCTAATTAAGCTTGTAGGAAAGAGTGAAGAGGTTGAAAAGATATGAAAGGAGAGGTATAAGTATAAATTAGAGGGTAGAGATGTGTGGTAAATCCCTTAAGACAAGAAGCTTAGAGAGAGGAAGCAATAGTGAAAGCTTGAGGATAAAGAATCTCAAGTGAAGATCTTGAGAAAGAGATAGGAGTATCAGGTGAGGACAAGAAAGAAGGAGATTCTAAAAGAGAGAGAGATTCAAGTGAGAGAGACCAAGTGAAGGTCATGAAGGAAAGTGGGAAGGCTTGTCACTAAGAGGAAGAGATAGGTTAAGAGAAACCTAGAAAGAGATTATAAAGAGTGAAGAGAATTCAAGGAAGATGAAGAGTTTGAAGCAAGAAGGTTGCCATAAGGAAGTGAAGAAAGAGGAAGATGCTATGAGAGAGATTGTTGAGTTGAAGGCATATGTGGCAGGCTTAGATCAAGATTTGGAAGCACTTATACAAATATTTTTAGTTACTATTAAAATAAAAGTGAGATGGACTCTCAAAGATATAGTAATGAAGAGGAAAAGACAAGGAGAAATTATAAAAGTCAAGAGATAGTTGAAAGTGTTGAACAAGTACCCTAAGAAGAAGGAGAAGGAGGAAACCAAGCCTCATGGATTTCAAACTAGTGATTCTTTGACATGTGTGTATGTAGGTATGATATTTGAGAAAGATAATGAGATAGTTGGGCCAATGCATGGGCTCAAGAAATAAGAGGAGGAATCATATGACCAAGTAGTGTTTAAGAAGAATCAAGATGAAGGAGAGGCTCAAGATAGAGTCTTAATGATGGAATAAGAACAAACAAGTCATCCATCCATGAAGCAAGGTAGCATGAAACGTGATGAGATCCTCACTCAAGAGGATCCAAATGAAGACAAAGGAGTATTGTGGCAATAACATAAGCCAAGGTATGAGGACTATGCTAGTGTGTATGAATCCTTGAAAAGAGAGTATAACTTTTATCCTCATCAAATGTATAGAGAAAAGGTAAAGGAAGTCATAAAGGAGAACATAGACCTATGACATGTAGTAGTGGTGTAAAAAATAAGAGTAATTATGAAGGCATGGAGTATTCAAGCACAAAAGACACTCTACATGGTGAAGTTATAACTATTGAGTTTGAATAACATGTGGTAAATGAGGGATAAATCACAAAAGGAGAAGAGAAAAGTGCATTGATGGATGATCCAAAGAATAAGGATTAAACATATAGGTCACAAGAAGGTGTTTGGGAGCAAGAACAACATGCAAATAAAGAAAAGAGTTGGATAATGCCTCAAGGGCATGAGAAATAACATGATTTTGTTAATTCTTTGATAATTTCAAATATAACATGGATGACGATGACAAGAGGAAAGAATAAATACAAGTGTGGATCAAGAGAGCATGCACATATGCATGAGAGACTACTTGCAAAAGTAGAGAAGAGAAAAGAAGGACTACAATCCTTGAGTAGGCCTTGTGATCTAGGAGGCCATGCAAAGAAGATAAAATTTCAGAAAGATAATAGCTTATTCACATCAAATAATATTGTTTATAACTTTTAGGGAAAGTTTTCTTTGCCCCTTGGTAGTATAATGCAGAGGCATCTTTAAAGGTCTTCATTTTTGAGTTATCCTAGTTGATTAGAGGTCATTTAGAATGTATTCATCTTAGTTTGGTGTCATATGGGTCTTTAGAATTCAAATTATTTCTTACATGGCATTTACCTACCATTTCTTCAATTTGAATATTTGAATGCTTTTTGGTCAAGTGTGAGTCTTTTAAGTATGAATGGAATAATTTCAATATTGTAATATTTTTGATGAGGTCTTAAAAGGGAATAAGATCATTTCAATAAGTACATGAGTCACTTAATAAGTCATTTAAACAAGTGTGTTAGGTATGATTAGCTTAGCTTTGACAATGTTGTTAAGAGGAACAAGAACCATTGGTAAAGTAGTTATAGGTTTCCAAGTACTTGTATATGATATATATGTTTTTGGTAAAAAGTCTTTGGTAGTGAGTTTTGGGGAGTCAGTTATAATTTTTGGAAGAGAAAGATATATTAAGGGTTAGGACAATGGAATAAAGACAATTAAAAAAAACATGTACTATGTCCATTGGTGATAGTGATAACAATATAAAGTGAAAATATCAATAAATAGTAACATGTTTTGATATTTATATATCTTTATATTATTCTTAGTCTATGAATTATTTTATTGGAATCCTTTGAGTGTTTAAAACAATATTTTTTTATGCCAAGACAAGGTGGATTGGTGTTCAAAGTGGACTATGTTAATAATCTATATTGAATTGAGAGGTTACTATTCAATAGCCTATCAAGGAAGTTAAAATTTAATGGGGGTTGAACCATGGGTGATTAATGTTTTCTACAAATATACTTTTTATTTTTTTGTTAAAAAGGTCTAAATATTCAAGTTGAAAATATGGAGTACCTTGTTCACAATAACTAGTCAAGTAACCTATAGATGGTTTGTAGAATGGTTGAAAGCATAAAGAGGGTAGGAGTGATATGAATTTGGTGTTGGAAAATAATATAACAGATGAAATTTTTTGATGGAATACCTCAATACTATTAGGTAAGGTTAATATGCATTCATACTCTATTTATTTTATGCACATGGAGTCAAAGTTAATAGTATATTATGAGGTTCATGATTTATAGGTGAGGAGAGGTTGTGAAAGGAAAACATCTATGATTGGTAAGGTGGTGTTTAATTTCCTAAAATAATCTTTTGAATGTTTATTTCATTTTGGATATAAGCCCTATGTGTGATTGCTTAAGTCCTATAACAAATAGTGTCTACAGTCATAGTTTAACAAATAAATGCAAGATAAATGTTAATCAAAGACATGATGAAGGATAACACTTGAATAATGTGCATGGTAGTCAATCAAACCTTAGACAACCTTTACAATAATTTTAAATCCATTTAAATGTTTGTAAATGAATTATGTTTCTTCTCAGGTTGTTCACTCAGGCTTAAACCCTATTATACGGTTTTGGAACATAAATTGATATTCTAAATAATTTAATTGGCCGATCCCATGAAATTTGGTCATCAGTTAGGGTTTATGTTATATAATAGGTTTTTGAGGATTATATTTTGGTTTGGTATGAATTTATACTATTATAAGTGACTGTGTAAATTAGGGCAGAGGAGGCCTAATAGGCCTAAATAGTGCCCAAAAAGGTCTTAGAAAAGTGATAAAACAATGAATTTATGAAAATAATATTTTTGAAATTATAGAAAGGGATATAGGATGTTTGATAATGGTCTAGTTTCTTAAACTAGTTTTATACCAATCTGTACAAGGGAGAAAACCAAATAAAAAGGCTACTAGAGAGAACCTATGACAGAGTAAGAAGGTATGAAATTGGTGGTTGTTTGAGATGTTTATAGATTTAATGGGAGGATAAATAGGACCTATTTATCATTTTGTGAATGAAAAAATGCTTCATAGTGACATAGGAACCCAAGAATGAGTTTTGAGCCAAGCTGGCAAGTCATTGATTCAATGAAAGGTGAGTTAACTTAAGTACATAGTATAAATACTAGTATGTGAATGCAATCAAGGGTGAGTGAGATAGAATGAAATGGGGTGAAGGTTAATAGGTTAATATTGATGTCAAAAATTCATAAGTGTAACAAAAGGACAAAGAGATTCAAGAGAGAAACATAAGTTTTGAAACCAAGAGAAAGGATCAAAGTTAGGTAGCAAAGGTAAGTGTTTGGAATGTGTTTCTATTAAAATAATACAAGTTTAATAAAGTCCCATGAATCATTAGGGATTATGAGGGATGGTGATAATCAATGGAGTGATTAAGGATGATAAACCTGAATTATTAGAAATGATGAGGGACAATGAAGGTCAATGGGATAGTGATTAGGGATGAGGAGGAATGAGGAAGGAGTGATTAGGGATTATGATAGATGATGAGTAAGTAGTTAGGGATAATGATAAATGAGGAAAGAGTGATTAGGGATGAGGAGGGGTGAGGAGGGACTAACTAGGGATGATGATGGATAGTGAGGGTCAATGGAGGAGTGATAATGGATGATAAAGGAGTGATTAGAGATGACTAAGGATAATGAGGGTCAATGAGGGAGTGATTAGGGATAATAAATAATGATGAAAGAGTGTTAAAGGGTGATGAAGGATGAGTAGGAAGTGATCAAGGATGAGTAGCAAGTAATCAAGGATGAGTGAGGGATGATGAATAAGTGAAATTGACACAAATTGGTTATTTAATGTGTGAAGGTCATCAATGTTACCTATGCTACCCAAATCACACCAATTTGGATCAAGATCTAATTGAGTGGATTTAAAAATACAATTTTAACAAACCTAAGACTCCAACAAATTCCAAGAATCAATTTGGAAGGCACACAAACCTAAAAAATGACTATATGTTTACCAAAAATGGACATTAATTACAAATTTTGTCTTGAAATCCCTAAGTTCGATACTTAGACCCTAAAAATACCTAAGTACTGACCAACTATATCAAATATAGAGTGTATGCAATGGGAAATACAACAGATCTAAAAATCAATCCTAGCTTAGAGAAGATAAAACCTACTTACACTTCTAATTGGAGATACATTAGATAATCAAGGTCATGACCAATATGGACCTACTAGACCTAATCAAGGTATCTTTTACCAAAATAAATATCACTAGGGAGGGTTCTAAAGCCTCTAATCAATCAAAACTATGCAGTAACCTTAACTAGGTCCTGTTGACCAAATTTGGTCTACATACCAAAAGTGTGCCTAGTCTAAGAGTTTAGTGGAAGGAGAAAGATCCTGATTGAAGACTGGTCTAATGATTCAATATGAACAGGCTTCATGGTAAAATAAGGCAGTTCAAGGTCATGGAACTAATCTATACAAACTTTAGATTTTCATAGTTATTTTAAGCCTTTAAGGATCAATCAATAGTTCAATTATAAGTTCAGAAGGGCCTACAAACTTTCAAAAAATCTAAGTGTAAAAATCCTTTTGGGCCAAGTCTTTACTTGAATTCTTTTGGACCTTATATTTGACTAAGTGTTCATTCTTTCGGGAAAATTCTTTCAAGCTTTTATTTTGCTAAGTTATTTTTTATTTTGGGACTCTTTTTTGGATAAGTGTTGAATTTTATTAAACAATTTTTCTAAGATAAAGTTTTTGAAGGCATATATCTCTTTCTTAAAAAATGTTCAAAGCAAAATATGAAGACCTATTTCTCTCAGGGAAACTGTTCCACAACAATTATCCTGAAGACCTATTTCTTTCAGAGAAATTATCTGCATTAAAAAGGCTAAGTGTCATTTTTTAAGGAAAATTATCTAAATTTTTTTCTCGAAGGGTCTCTTATTTAGGAAATTGTTTCGATACAGAAATCCTAAATGATATCTTTTCTTAACAAAGTGAGCTAAAATTTTTTCTTGAAGGGTCTTTTCTCAAGAAAATGGTATAGTTCAAAAGTCTCAAAAGGTTAATTTTCAAGGGATTGTCTGAATAATTTTTATGAAGGGTATTTTCTTTAGGAAAATTATCCCAAGATAAATTTTTGAAGGATCTTTCTACAAAAAAGTGCCTATAAAATTTTCTTGATAAATTGGTCCAGTTCAAGGTTTTCAAAGGGTCTTTCTTCAAGGAAGGTGCCCCAAACAAAGTCCAAAAAAAGGTCTGAAGGAAATAGATGATGAAATTTGTGATCCATATGGTTGCAAAAATGTCATTTTTAGGTGAAGGAAATATCCATTTTAATTCAAAAAGTCTAGGATAGCCCCAAAGCTATCAAATTCAAGTGAAAAATATGACCATTGGTTTTCAAGTATACAGTGATAATCACACATATGTTAACATATGTTCATGTAGATGTTAAAGTTTAAGCCATGCAAAATAGCTATTTGTATTCAAATGGGTTCAATATTGATGGTCTATATTCAATCTGAGTAAAGATCTAATGGCATGCATTAAGTCAAGAAGTCAAAAAGATGTTTGTGTATCTTTCAAATTCAGGCCATGACAAGTAATTGTTTGGGTTTGAAAGGCCTTTAAAAGGTTTAAATTTGGTCAAGATATAGTGGTCTACAAGAGACCTCATATTGACACATGATATCTAATGATCCAAACTTGAGTAAAATAGGTCAAAAGGTTCCCAGGTTAAAACCTTTAAAGTTATATAAGTTGGACATGATCCAATGGTGGAGGATTATCAAGTTGAGATCCAACAGTGTGTATTCACTAACAAAAGGATGGGTCTAAGCTAAATAAATGATTATCATGAGAACATACATCATGATCTAATAGAGTGAAAAAATTGATAGGAAAGTGGGATGAGAAAGATATATGGTGTATGTGAGCTCTTACATCTTAATATGATGGTGCATGATCAAGTCAATATGTCAAAGGGAGATTTTAGCAGACAGATCAATGACAAGTGTTCAATCACAAAAATATGATCAACAAAGCAATATGGGTCAAATAAGTCAAAAGGATCTATGAAACCAATAAGTATAAAGATATTTGGATGCCATTGAAATAGTTTGAGTTGGTAATCGACAACAAACAAATAAAGGTGAACCTAGATATTCTTGATGAAAGTTGATGGGGTAGTTTTGAACCCAATAAAAGTAAATGTCAAAAATTTTAGCTTGAAGGTGAGCTATGGTTGAAATAGGGCCACATTTTAGAGACCAAGCATCACCAGATAAACTCCATATAGGTAAAATAGATATTTTGGGTCTAATAAATAGGGAAAAGATAGATCAATGATTATGAAACAAAGTTGAGTAGTTTGCAGGATTTCATAGATATTGTGAGTAAATTAAAACCAATGGTATAAGATTGGTTTTCACCTATAGTGAACTTGCATTCGATATAGGATTAAATATAGTTGGCAACCCAAAGTAGATGTGGCATAATTCTACCAATTCTAAGACATGATCTTTGTTAGCAGATCAATTAGATGATATCATGGAATTCCAATAAGATATTAGGTGTATGGATAAGGATAATAAGCATTCAATTATTTTGTAAGGCCTTTGAACTTGTGCCTTTTTGATAAGATCTTTATTTAGCATCCTTGAGAGTGCTAACCCATTAAAAGTGGTTGGGCATTTTTCAATGCATAGACCTTTTTATCTTTCCCTTTTCTATAATTACATGTTTTTAAGCCTTAAAATGATCCCTCTATCTCTCTTTTTTGGTATGACCAAATTCTACCAAAATTTGTACTGTGACACCTTTTTGATACAATCAAGAATAGATTACATCCCTTTTCTAAGTTAGATTGAAGTGTCTTTCATGAATTCATGCATTGTAGTTAAGTGTATGTATGTTCCTTGCTTATGTCTGAGTTTTTTCTCACCTTCATAAAGTGCTTAGTAGTTCTTATAGGTCATTATAAGTGTAATTTATAGTTTATTGTCTAGCATAAAAGTTGATATTTGCCCTCTCTTGCTAGTTTGGTGACTGATTAATGCCTTATGCTAAAATATTTATGTGAGATTAATGTTTTTTTGTATTGAAAGTGTCTCATAGTGTGTATTGTGTGAGTTTTAGTGATCAAATCATTGGTACATCACCCCTTTTTTACAGGCTTTTATATTTTTTGTCAAATCTCTCTCCCTTTTCTAAGAAAGTGCTAGTTTAGGTTTAGTGTAGGTGATATATCCATAAGGAAGACAACCTTTTACAGAGGTCTAATACACAATTAAGATACCCAAAACCTAGGGTTAGTCCCATGTTGGACTAGATTTGAGTAGGAAGATTTGAACTTACTTAGCTAGGGTGCAAATCTAAAACACCAACAGGTCCTATGTTTTCATATTCACTAAACAAATAATAAGTTAAGTAAAAGTCTAATATAGTGCTCACTAGATATTATGGCACAACATGTTTGGTTATTAAACATACATAAGGGAGTCCTAATTAAGCTATGTATAAGTAAAACCCTAATGCATGGATGGAGGAATGTATTAAAAACCCATTACTTATGATATTCTATCTACCAAAGAGTGGAGCAACATTAGAGATACTTACCTTAAAGATGAACCCATCGAAACTCAATCTCTCCCTTGGCCAAAGGTATTTCATAAGAGGTTTCTATATTTTGAAAGGATCACTAAGAAAGTCTAAAGCATCCAAAACTTATCCACAAGATAAGATTCATCTCTAAGTAGAAACCTAAAGCTAAGAATCCTAAATTATAATGGTAGAAGATTTTATTGTAAATAAGTTCAAATGAATAATTAACTCTTATTGTCTCTCTAAAAATGGTGAAATGAATGTGTTTATATAGATGAATCTAACCCTAAACCCTTCTAAAATTTTAGGCTGATAAGGTCGACCCACATGACCTAATATTAAAATTGGAAAAAAATAAATAGGTTATGAATTATGTCATACATGGGCCAACCTATTTCCTAGTAAGCTTTGTTAATAACAATAAAAGGTTGATGTGGCTGACTATGTCATGTAAACTACTAAAAAGGGGCTTAAGTTAGGGAAAGGGCTAATGATGGTTACAAATGACTAGAGGAGGGTGAAAAATAGGAGGCAAAGGTTAGGGGAATGGTTTTAGGAGCTATTTGTATTGATATCAAGTGGTAAGAAGTGACAACAATCCTATTAATCACCAATGGTCTAGCCACCCCTTTCCTAGTGCACCCCTTAAGGCATGCACTTAGAGAGATTGTGATTCGATGGGTTTCTACAAGATAGAAAGCATCATTAATTGATAAAGTTTGAAAATATTATGTGTATACATATGCCCCACTCTAATCTCATCATGTTTTACTCAGGTGAAAAAGGTAATGGTGCTTTGAGAAAGAACATAGTAACACACAACACTAAATCTAAAAATAGTTGTAGTATTTTAAGGCATAAAATAACTAAAATTAAATGACTAAAATGGAAATAATTGAAAAGTAAAATGTTTTCATACCTTGACTTACCTTTATTTATCAATGGTTGTATTTTATGTTTGTAATTTTAATCATGGAGGGTGCAGAAACTGCTTTCAACAACCCAATGATACAAAACCAAAGAGAAAAAACAAACAAATATAGGAAAGCCAAGATAATTGGTGCTATGTACTAGGATATACTTGGAAATTTATAAATTTGAGGTGATAAGTTCTATGTTAGATCAAATGACCAAGTCAAAAAATTTAGTGTAAATTGGGTGACTAAAAATTCAAGGCTACTAAAGACTGAAAAAATCAAACAAGTAAACCTTAAGTACGAAAGGCAAACTCACCAAGTCAAACTAAGGATATATGTCAAAAAGGATGGTAATCGAACATCAATGTGAAAGCAGTAACAATCCTTACTTAAAAAAAAATTAAAACATCATTGATGAGTAAAATTTAACAAGCCAAATTCAATCATCAATGGAAAAAGTACATAAGAGGGAAAACAACATTGGTGAGTGAGAAGTAACAAGCCGACCTCACTCAATAATGGAAAAAGTATGTGAAAGTAGAAATTGACTCAGGTGTCTAAAAAAAGGGTAGTATAATAATGGAAAATGGTAAAATAAAGTAAAGTATGTCTAAAATGTAGATCCATGGTGAAAATAAAGTAATCCATAGTTGCTCAAACATATTATTTTGTTCTAAGGATAGATAAAATTGAAACAAAGTAGTATTAACATGTTTTTAAGATGTGAAGAGGAGGGAAGTATAGAAAATGGGAAAACATAATTAGAATCACACTTTGCATATCATGGGGGGAAATGAAATGGGTGGAGGGGGGAATGTAGGAAAAAACAAGTTAGAGGAATTCTTTATTGAAGTTAAGACACTCAAATTAAGTTTGCTAAAGCAAGAGGACTTTCAAACTTAAGGACTATGAAGAACTTCTCCTAACCACACAAGTCTTAGGTCAAAAAATGAAGTATGTAGATCATCCCATGAAGGCTATATGCATGAAAATTAAAATGGACCAACCTTCCCACAATGTGTTTCCCATTCCTCAGGACCCCTTACAGAGTTATCAATCTATTTCAAAGATTGGGTACTTGCATGAGAAATTAGGTAGCACCATAAAATTTGTTAAATTCTCCTATGCCAATCTACTAGCCTACCACACCCTAATAGACCTTGGATCTATCATGAGGCCAAATGTGGAGTTTGATCTTTTATTAGAGATGGGATATGTGCTTGGAATAGTCAGGCATCTAAGAACATAAATGCTCTGATACCAACTGTTAGGAACTAGGAGCACAATTAATTACCTTTGTAAGCAACTAAATGTGGAATTAACCAAAAGTAACAAGTAACTAGAAATTTAGAAATAACACAGAATATGAGAGACAATACCCAATTGTATTAATACTCTTCTAGAAGGAAATACAATAAAAAAGATGCCACACTCTTCTTCCTTACACTCCTCCAGGGTTCCCACACCTCTAGGGCATAAACAGTAAATCTCTTCAAGAGCTCACTCTCTCAATTACGGTCACAACAAACAACTCAAACACAGAGCTGTTGTTCACCTCCAACCAGTCAGTAACACTACTGCCAGTACACTGAGTATATACACATACTCCAAGTACACGACGTACTCCAAGTAGATCTCACCTGATCTTGCAACAACTTGTAGATCAACTGACCTTACTTACCACCATGTAGATCTAACCTGATCTTGCTACACCGCAGACTAACCTGATCTTGCTACACCGCAGATCAAACTGGCCTTACACACCTATCGACCTAGATCATACACACATGAAGAACCCTTTTGATTCTCCAAACTAGCACCCCTGTGGATCTTCTACCAGATCTTGCTCTCCTGTAGATCTACCTAATCATACACACTTGGCACTACGGCACTATGACGAGCCAACCTTGCTCTCTTCCCTCTGAACAAGCTAACCTTGCTCTCTCTATCTAGCACACTTTAAAATATAGCCCATGAGTCTATTATATAGATCCCATACAAACAATAATTAGATTTCTAATTACAATAATTAGAATCACAGCTCTAAGACTAAAATTAGCCTTTTACATGCAAACAACTGGTTCATTAAACTAACTATTCATCAACAAGCAGTTCTAGAACCACATA
Organism: Torreya grandis; assembly: GCA_037957365.1. Lineage (NCBI taxonomy): Eukaryota > Viridiplantae > Streptophyta > Pinopsida > Cupressales > Taxaceae > Torreya > Torreya grandis. The sequence continues at coordinate 2,670,611 of JARHVA010002124.1, read as the reverse complement.
GGAGACCGACGCCAGTCCCTATCTGTCTGGAGATGACCAACGTCAACTGACTCATGACTGATTTTAGTTTCTTTACACACTAAATATGATTGATGTTGGTTGATCAAACCGACGTCAGTTGCTCTACACCTTAGCAACTCCTCCATGTTTGCATCCTGGTGAAGCTCTTAGATCCACAACCTAACAATCTCCCACTTGGAGATAAATAGCTGCACCTATACTTGTACCTGTACATCATCTAATTTTTTTCCTGGCTTGTATCCCTCTTCAAGATCAATCCTGAAGACCAACCACCACACATCCTGTGGTGCTCCGCATGTCATCTAAGTAACTTGCCACATCTGAATCTACATGCCCATGTAGAGAAGTCCTTGACCCTGCATAGCATGTATACCTACTGCTGGTCCCTCTTAGATACCTGAGAACCCACTGAACTACTCTCCAGTGCTTCTTTCCTAGATTGGCCACAAACTTGCTGACAACTCCCACTACTGGGGCAATATCAGGGAGTACACATGTACTCAACCTCATCATGTGATTGGGGACCCTATTTTGTGAACTATCCATACATAGGTGCACTTGTCGATTTTGCATCTTGCACTACCTTCACACAATCATCCTGAGACAACATTAACCTATGATCTTCCCTGTCTCTAAGAATACTCATGCCAAAGAATTTTGCTCCCCCTAAATCCTTCCTGGCACACAACTGAGCTACCTTTACCTTTAGCTCAACAAATCCTTGCATGTATGAACCTACAACAAGCATATCATCCACATACAGTAACAGGATAATGTCGTGACCATCATCTAACCTAGTAAAGTAAACACAATGGTTACAATGACATTGACTAAAGCCATGCTTTGTCATACACCCGTCAAAACTGTACCACTTTCCTAAAGCTTGCTCAAGACCATATGACCTGGCCTTCCGTCTCATGTGTCCATTCTCTCTCTTCTTTAATCCAGCTAGCAACTTGACTAAATCTCCCATTTGGTTCTCTCCCAAGGAATCAAATTCCTCATCCATGCCATGCTCCCATAGTTTCTTGGATCCTACCTGCTCTGCTTCTTTAAAACTTCCTAGTTCTTGACCATCAGTGAGCAACAAGTAGTGTAAAAAAGGGGAATAACAAATTTGAGGCTTACTTACCCTTCAATCCTCCATATGGGCAATTGAGACTCCTTGATAGCTTGTTCTTTGCCCAAAATCCATCTTAGTGACTGATGTCGGTCACCTCCCAGTCTACATCTGACTGACGTCAGTTCCATGCAATTGACTTGACTGTCGACGCCAGTTCCCTGACCAACATCAGTCACCACTTGCCTGACACCATTGAATTTGTCTATCTACACATGACTGACGTTTATGCCTACCTGTTTGACGTTAGTTCCACCTGATCGATGCTGGTAACTGTGTTCTCCTGTGAGTGATGACTTTTTACCTGCGAGCTCACTTTGAATCAAAACCCTATCCAAACTACCCTGCTCAGAGTTATTCAGCCTTCTCCACTGATCTCTATCCATCATCTCCTCCATAAACACCAAGGCTTTCTAGTTCTTCAGTTTATCAAACACATCTATCTTCCGCTTAAGAACATGCATCTCCTTTTTGCTCATGTGACCAAGCCTACAAAGCCACGTCTTCGCAACAGAAGAAGAATTAATAATACAAGTAGGTAGATAAAGAGTACCTACTTTCTTACCACTAGATAATTCAAGTGCATCCATTGTGAGAGTTCCTTGCATCTCTCATCACCCAAATTTCTTGAATAAATTAACCTCATCTTCAAAACTGGGACCTACATGACATCCTTCAACACCCATGTGTTGGCCGTCTGCAATTTCAGCCGCACTTCCCCTTTGCCAATACTTTGACAAGGCACACCAACCCCTAAATAAATATTTCCAAAGTCTCCATGGACCTTAACATGGAAAAATACTCTATTTGGGGCTGCATGGAAAGAGGCAACAGAATCTATAAACCAAGATTCTACTTTATCCAGGGAACATACAAGAGCAACCCATGTAACAATACTTGCAACACATGCTTCTTCATTCCCTTTATGCTGATCCGCTATCAACCAACAATATTTCTTTTCCTACTCTTTCTTTCCATAACACCGTAATTGATCATTCTTGATTTTGAATTCCTCCATACTTTCTTCTGACATTGCTATACTCCCACTCAATCAGAAACCCCTGAGAGTGACCTGTAATCAAACACAAACACCTACTCACTACAACCTTAGCTCTGATACCACTTGTCAGGCATCTAAGAACATAAATGCTCTAATACCAACTATTAGGAATTAGGAGCACAATTGATTACCTTTGTAAGCAACTAAATATGGAATTAACCAGAAGTAACAAATAACTAGAAATTCAGAAATAACATAGAATATGAGAGACAATACCCAATTGTATTAATACTTTTTCAGAAGTAAATACAACAAAGAAGATGCCACACTCTTCTTCCTTACACTCCTCTAGGGCTCCCACACCTCTAGGGCATAAATATTAAATCTCTTCAAGAGCTCACTCTCTCAATTATGGTCACAACAAACAACTCAAACACAGAGCTGTTGTTCACCTCCAACCAGTCAGTAACACTACTGTCAGTACACCGAGTATACACAAATACTCCAAGTACACGACGTACTCCAAGTAGATCTCACCTAATCTTGCAACAACCTATAGATCAACCGACCTTACTTACCACCATGTAGATCTAACATGATCTTGCTACACCACAGATCAACCTAGCCTTGCACACCTACCGACCTAGATCATACATACATAAAGAACCCTTTTGATTCTCCAAACCAGCACCCTTGTGGATATTCTACCAGATCTTGCTCTCCCGCAGATCTACCTGATCATGCACACTTGGCACTGTGGCACTATGAGGAGCCAACCTTGCTCTCTTCCCTCTGAAGGAGCTAACCTTGCTTTCTCTATCTAGCACACTTTATAATATAGCCCATGAGTCTATTATATATATCCCATACAAACAATAATTAGACTTCTAATTATGATAATTAGAACCATAGCTCCAAGACTAAAATTAGCCTTTTACATGCAAACAACCGGTTCATTAAACTAACTGTTCATCAACAAGCAGTTCTAGAACCGCACAGGCGACTGACATCGGTCCCTATCTATCTGGAGATGACCGATGTCAGCTGACTCATGACCGATGTCAATTTCCCTACACACTGAATATGACTGATGTTGGTTAATTAGACCGATGTTGGTTGCTCTGCACCTCATCAACTCCTCCATGTTTGCATCCTGGTGAAGCTTTTAGCTCCACAACCTAACACGAATCACATCGTTTGGTATGATTTTGAATTTTGGAATTTGTATGTTTTCTTGTGTATATCATTTCATTTTATTTCAAATAATTTGGAATTTAACTTTCTTGATGGATTTTTATATTCCTCCATAAAAATTTGTAAAACCAAACATGGGTGCTAAATATGACTTTAATTTGAATACACGGGACTTGGTTTCCAAGAGATAGATCCTAGAGAGCATGGCATCTACGAGTCTCATAAATTTAGATGAAATAAAATTGTTATCTTCACTTCAACCTTGTTTTATCCAAAGTGGAGTGAAATGAAAGGAAATCAATAGGAATGAAACATGAAATAATTTGAATTTCTTCAAATCATAAAAATATGACAAAGGGAAAAAAAGGGATAAAATGATAGTGAAGTGTGATTCCTTAACATAAAAATGAGGGAAATGTATAAAAACATACTAACACAATTTTTATGCAAATTTTATCTACAAAAGACGAAACAACTAAAGTTGAAAACAAAGATCAAAAACCTATAACCATTACAAAACACATTCTAGATAGGGAATGAAAAGATGGTGATTTTATGAGGAAGGCCAGGTCCTATCCATGGGATTACCCTATAACTCATAAAAGTGAGATCCAAGAGGGTATACAAAGCAATTGAAATAAAATAAAAAATGGTGGTATTTGTGAGGAAGGCCAAGCCCTATCCATGATCTTACACTGCAACTCACAAAATAAAGACCCAAGGGGTGCCAAAAAGTATTGAAAAGTGAGAAAACAAATAGGATATAAGTGGTAATCATGAGGAAGGTTTGGTCCTATCCATGATTTTACAATGAAACTAATGAATAAAATGGAAAACTAAAAGACCAAAAGACCAAAAGGAAGGACTAAGGTTTATGAAAACAGAAAGTTGTTGTAGAGGGTAAGACCCATGTAAGTATCCTACAAAAAGTGTTAGATAGATAGAATATATAAAGTATGAAAAGAAGGGAAAGATTTAGTCTAACATATATATCAAGGATGAACATGTGAGAGACAAGCCTATATGTCTCAGAAGGTTTCTTGAATTTTAATTAGTTTGGTATCATGTAATGGAGAATAAGAGTGGGCATCAAAAAATACCCCAAAGGGTAAGTGGATCTAGGGATGGGAATTGCAAGATTCCCTAAAGTTTGAAATTATATTTGGGTGGGGATTGTAAGATTCCCCAAAGGTTAGAGTAATTTATGGATGGGCATCGCAAGATGCCCCAAATGCTAACAATAGGAATAAAATATAAGAAGAAAATAGCACCCCATATAGTGTCTAAATGGATTCAAGTTATCCAAGATGATTTTGATAGGGGATTTCATGATGCTTGAGGTAAGAAATGAAATATAGAAAAGAATAAAGAGAAAGTAGGGACATGGAACTAATTCATCCAAATAGAAAACTAATTTGGCAGGACATATGACCAAGGGAAAAAATAAAAGTACAGAGTCGACTGGATCAACTATATACTGCTAGATAAAAGGCATAAGAGTATAGAGGCAATTGGGTCAACTATATACTACTATAAAGGGGCTAAGAAGAGTATAGAGTTGACTAGATCATCTATGTACTATTGGAAAAAAGGTAGAGAAGGATACAAGCTCGACTAAGTCACCGTAGTAAAATAATCCAAGAGGTAGATAAGGCTACAAGGTTGACTAGGTTGACTTAGTAATATAAACATGGTATGAAATTGAGCCTAATAAGGATACAGGTTTGATCAGGTCAACTTAATACTATAACATGACTAAAAAAATAGAAACAGAGTTGTATAGGTTGACTCTGTACTACAGATAGGGGAAAACATAGTCTATAAGAAACTGTATCGAATAGAATGATAATGTGTTAAAATAAGGAAATATTTTCAATATGATTGAAGCAATAAATGGAAGCACACACACATAATTGGATCATTATGAGTGATCCAATTGAGGCACAAAACATAAAACCTTGCACCATCACTAAATAATTCAAGTTTTTACAATACAACACACAATGATTAGAGAGCAAAAAATCAACTAAAAAGCAAGTGTTAACTAAGTGGTCATCCTAAGTATCGTTAGATTATTATAAAGTGTTATTTTAAGTGGTCTATAGATGGTTTCAAGATGTTTAGGCTAAAATGGATCTGTGTTGGCAATGGTACATTATTGGTATTGGGGCCTACCCCCTCACTTCACAATCCCACAATGATAAGGGTGTCAAGTGTCTTTCCAATATATGTCATTAACCATGTGTTTATACTTGTCCATAAAACCAAGTCAGCGTCCCCCTTGGTGATGAAATACAAGTAGGTAGACCTTGGGAAGACAATTTTGAAATGCATTTTGAGTATTGTGTGATTTGGTAATGTGTGTAAAAAAACAAAATAATGTAACTAAAAGACAAGTTGTAAAACCACCTAATTAGACTATGTGAGCTACTTTAGGCATGTAAAGAGATAAAAATGAAAGTGTGAAATAATTACTAGTAAATAGTTTTTAATTCTCAAATTAATAATGGTACATAGTCAATTTAGATGATACTATATGCAAATAATACAGAATAGAGTCTACTAAGTCTCTATTATTCTGTGGAAGCAAGAGTCTTTAAGAACAAATCTAACTAAGTTGACTCAATATTTTAGATAGAAGATAGGCTACAAAACTAAGTTAACTAGGTTGACTTAGTTTGTTGTAGGGTTGTATTTTTAAAGACTACAAACTTGTATAAATAGAATTTTAATGAAGTACTAAATTGACAAAGAGAGAAAGAGAGGAACCTTTATAGGTTGGAAGATGATTAGGATTAAAAAATTTAATCTAAATTGCCTTGAATGTTTCTTTCAAATTTTACAAAATAAGTCAAACTATTTAGCTTAGTTTATTGATCTAGATGCAGACTGAGAGACTAAGTCAAACTATTCAACTTAGTCTATTGATCTGGATGCTAATGGAAATACTAAGTCAACTTATTCAACTTAGTTTATTGATCTGGCTTCTAATTGAAATACTAAGTTAACTTGTTCACCATAGTTTATTAATTGAGACTGAACAGGAATATTGTGTTAAATTGTCTAAACCACTAACCTATATTTGATGAAAATATGCACAGAAAGAATAAAATCATTTTGATATGACTATGTGTTAATCCTAAACACAAAATTTGGAACTATACCAATGGGTTTGACATAGTATCACAAATATATAAAAATAATAAAATGATATAACTTTTTAGGAGAAAAATTCAAATTGTAAAGTTATGCATGATATTTGTCTAATATTTTTGCATTATGTACTCATTTTGTCATGTATAAGTCTATTTTGTCCTATCTCCATGACTTGTAATAGGTTAGAATATGAATAAAATCCACTTTCAGTGCCAAGTATGAGAAGAATATGAATATTCATAGACTGGAAACATCTATATATACTTTGAATTATAAGAATGATAGAGTTCCACTTTTCAAGATATCAATAGAAACTTATTCGGCTATGGTTACTTGTGTGGTTTCTTACTTTCTTCCTTGATTGCATTCTTATATATAATGTTTGATTACTCTCTATCTAAATTAATCAAAATACTCTATTTATGTTAATGAATCACTGGTTTTTCTTATCTCTTACTTAATGCATGATAATTCATGCTTGGTATATTTCTATTATCCAACCTTTTGTATGAATATGATACACTATTTCATGTACTAAAGTATATCCTAGATATATTTATCCTTAGCATGTTCTAATGCTTTAGGAACCTCTGATAACAATGGTGTGATGAGCATGGAACACTCCTAAAAGAAATTATTCTAAGATGGTTACCAGGGTAGAGATATATTGAGACATGGTTAAACCAAAAAATATGCAATTTTATAGAAGAAGAATAAAAACAAATTGGTCTTATCATATAGGAAATCATTCAAGAGCATATTTATGGAGAGAATTACAAAATATTTTTGTGTGAGTTACCTAAATTTATAGCTAACTAGTTAGCATGGTTGTAATATTATTATTTTAACCCAAGAATAAAAGAAATAATAATATATACTGAAGAAAAGATAGACCAATTGCAAATATTGGAAATTGACTGGACAAGAGCAATAGATTATTAGGTTGATACTACAGTAAATAGATATATAATTGAGTTTGAAGTAAAAGGATAAATAGATTTCAAAACTATATAGGAATTATTCATTAGAGTAACTCAAAGTAAATTTCTACAATAATAACCTATCCTTGTGAAGATGTTGGTTGTGGACAAGGCCATGGTACCCACTCCATCCAATATAGAGTAGTCACTTCAGGCATATGGGGGTATGTGTTACATGATATTTAATGATGATTAGATGAGTGAATAAGGTTTGAACCTGAATCTAGAATGGAGACACAAGGGAAGAAGAGTTAGAAGAAAAGTCTAGATTTAAAACATGAGCTACAACAATAGAATAGATGGAGTGAATATAAGAATACCTAGGTAGTTGTGAGTAGAATTAAGAGTAGAAGTAAAATAAATGATGAACAAGTAATAAGATGTGATGATTAGGATGAAAGATATGAATAATGAATGATGAATAAAGAAGATGAAGAATGTTGGAAGAAAGAAAAGAGTGATGAAGAACCAAAAGAAGAAGAGATGTCAAAGAAGAAGGTGAGAATAGTGTATAAGTGGAGAAGTTAGATGATAGATGTAGTGTGAAGATATGAGAATGAGTATTATCAAAAGGAGATGAAGAATTAGGCAAATAAGTGAACAAAGTTGTAGAGTAATCACATGTTCAAGTTTAGAAGAAGAAGTCATAGGAAAGAATCATTCATTAAAAGAGCACACTTCCCTATAGCCTAATTTCTTATATTTCAGTAGAAGTTTTCAACTAGGTAGATAGGGAGACATTAGTTAGGAAGGTCCATTTTTATAACAAGTACATCATTAGGATATTAAAATTGAAATAACATCAATTTGAAAGGTTTTAAAGGATATAGGGTTTGTTGAAACCAAGTAGAGAAAAAAAGAAACATAGAAAAATAAAGTGCATAGGTTTACTCTCCTAATGCATAGATAAATTTTTGTAGTATACAATTAGGATCATATAGAACATAGCCTTTTCTTGTGAAAATTGTGAAATAGATCCCCTTGACACTAGTTTACATAATGGGTGTTGTAGGAGTAATTATAAATTTAGAAACATATGATGGGTCTGCAGACCTTGAATAGTACTTACTAACTTGTGAGACGAGATGGAAAGTTAAGGGTATTATAGATGAGGATATCAAGAAGTGTGATTTAATAAGGGAACTGAATAGAAGATCACTTGATTTTATATACTATAGATAAATTTAATATGCAAGTTTACAATATGTTAAGGAATGGCTTATCATATAGTTCAAGATAAAGAAATATACAAGTCAAACTATTAAAGACTTGAAGGAGATAAGGCAAAATTTAGGAGAATCAATATGTGACTATGATCGTAGGTTCTCTAATATTATAAACAAGGTAGAATTTACCTTAGCAAACAAAGATAAATTTGTGTGGTTTGTCAAAGGATTATGTTCTAGAATTAGATTTTCTATAGCACAGACTCAATATGCTACAAAGACAGAGGTTAGATCTACTGCCCTATGAGTGGAGAAAATTGAAGACTATGGAGAAGCTCCCATCATAAGTTCTAAGATTGAAAATACATTGCAAGATTTTATGAGATGATGGATCAATAACATGAGGTATATAAACCTAAGTTAAATCTATGGTGCATGGAGTATGGGAAATATGAACATCATAAGAACGATTGTCCTAACATCAAGATAGAGTTATATGAAAACTATTGAGTAGTAGGGCATGTAATAATGCAGTACCATCTCTTGTAACAGTATATCAAGGACCTAATGAGTTTATATTATAATTTTTATAAGTTATATAATCATAATGAAAATAAGTTTATATCTTTTAGGAGATCAAAGAATACATCACTAAAAATGTATTCACCATCACTATGTAGCAAGTTCCTCAATGAAGTAGATGATTTCAAGCCCAAAGTTTGATAAAGGTTGTGTGACCCATACAGGTCTATAATGGATTCCTAATTTTCCTCAATACCAACCTCAATGTCAGCCATTTGGACCCCTCCTTCATTGATTTAGACACCACCATCACCGTAATACCAGTATGTAGCACCCTAGAGTCCATTAATAACATAATAATAGAAAACTAGTTAGATCCCACTAGTTGTTTAATAATAGTTTTGAATTGGAGATAATACCCAACAACATCAACATTAGAATACAATGCAGCAACAAAGAGGGTATAGATGTGGTTATTAGACAAATAAATGAAGATCTAGGGGCAAATACAAAGGAGGTTACCAAGGTGGTAGGGTAAATAATTATCAACACCCTCCTTTGCAGTTATATTTGTGTGGATAATATAATCATGTGCAATAAAATTACCCTTTGAATCCCCAAAGACAGTCTTACTAGGCATACTATAGAGTATATGACTAGCATGAGATAGAAGATTATCATATATTTGAAAAGAAAATAAAGGATAAGATTTTTAGGAATGTTAATATGATGAATGTGCAGCCTAAGGATGATGCATTCCTGAATTATGTTATAAGACACCAACATGCAAAGAGAGGACTATCTCCTCTCAAAATGCCTCAAGACTAGGAAATTTGGAAAGAAAAATAAGACAAATACCCAAACCTAGCTATAGAAAATGGGCTCATGTATGAAGTTGCATAGATGTTAAAAAATATTCAACACCAAGACACTACTAAAGGAGATGTTGCAGTAATAGATGTCTAGATGTATGGTCAGATTATGCACACTATGCATCAGGATGAATTTGTTAATGTGATGACAGATTTATTGAAGCTTTTAAGTACACTGCATAATGAATATATCTCTCAAAACATCACAAACTTGGTACATAATCTACTAGAGTGTGCATAATGAGGGCAAAAAAATATAGAAAAACTTGTCTCATATGTCAAAACAAAGAAGCCATGGGATGTAAATGCATGAATTGACATTGAAGTTACGAGATATGAAATTCCAAACTCTATCTTTGATTTTGGTAACACAATCAACATGATTCCCAATTCTACATAAGAGGATATTGGATGGCTAGTTATAATTTACATCCCAGTAAATCTTAGCTTAAAATGCTATGGAAGAGTTGAGCCCATTGGTAGATTATAAGACATTGAAATCAAAGTCATAGAACTGACCCTATGAGATGACATTGAAGTCATCAATATAAAGATAGTAGAAACACATTACCTTGTGTTAATTAGCAAAAAATGGGCATATGATGGTCAGATGACTATCAATACTGTGCAAACTAAACTAGAGGTGCATCAATGAGATAAGTTTATCATCATCCCTCTGAATAGGATGTACAAAACTTACATTATTCTAACTAAACTAGACTCTCCTTATGTCACATAAGAAACTAACTAGATGAAGCTAAACTATAAAGAGAACTTGAAAACTCTACATGCAGACAAGTACAACTTCTTATATGAGCATACTAAACCTTAAGTATAATCTTTACTCACTCAATAGTTAAAGACATCTAAAAAATGGAAGCCTAAACTAGTAGTTACTCAGTCGTTGTCAACCTAATTTGTCATAGAGGATTATGTGTTCATGTCTGCTAAATCCCCTAATCATTCAAAAGTTGATTTTCTATATCAAGTAGATGATCATATAAAGGAATATATAGAGCCAACTAGAGAAGGTATTTTTCCTTGGGAAATAACTTCATCTATTATTGGAGACTCAGCCATGCACCTACTCCATTAGTCTCATGGTGATCATGAACTCTAACCTATGAGAATGGGGTTTGCACATGAGAGATAAATTCCTATGTATTATGTGATTAAGGATATTAATCAATTTATTTTGTGCCTATAATTTCATGTACCTACCATTAGTCAGTAGGTTAGTGCTTTGAATTATGCTCTGAAGGGAGTTATAATAACATGGTGGGAAATTCATAAAAATGATCATCTCGATTGGGATGATGCATACAAACTCATGATTAACATATTCCAACTATTGAAATTCATCAAAATTAATTGGCCTTTCTTCCAAGAAGGTGAGTGACCTAAAATACATATTCAAAAATGTGTTGAATTCTAGATTGAATAATGTGTGGCACCAAAGTACTAGGTTCACATCTTTCATTACACAATAGCTCTTTTACCATCAACATGGTATATGTATCAAGAACATAGGATGGAGACAAAACATTGGGTGCAAGTGCAAAGAAACTTCATACAATTTTTTTTTTTTGAAGATGAGAACCCTCTGGTTCATAACATGCTATTTAAAATCAAACATTTCCTATGCCATGGGTTTGCAGAAGATTTAAGCACCACGATAGAATCCACTACATAAAAGAATGCAACTTGTAATATAAATACAATATTACAAAGAAATAAATTTGCCAAGATAAAATAATAATCTCTCATACAACCATGCCATTGAATACAAGATGAATAATAGGACATTGAAGATTCAGATAGTTATGGTAATATTGATTTGACTGATCTGTTTGACCCTGAATGGCAATATAACTTGTAAAGGACCCTGTCGTAGAACCTACTAAAGAAGACAAGTTGCACAACATACAAATTCTATAATAGGAAGGTAAATTAATGGTACAAGAAATTTATTTTAAGGAAAAACATAATATTTACTAGTAGTCCATTAAAAAGTACATAGAAAACATCAAAAGTGAGAAGATTCCTAAATTGGCACATATAGGTGATTACTGGACCAAAGCTGAAGTTTCTAAAGCTATGTAACTTCGATATTATCAAGATGTGTTTCCCAATAAATTTTTAGAGGTTAGAGGAGTCGATCCATATCTAGGCAAAACACATATCAAACTCAAGGAGTGCACACAACCCATAAGGAAATGACCATACAACTTGAATTCAAACATGAAATTGAAAGTGAAAGTTGAACTCGATAGAATGCAAGATGCAAGTATAATCTATCCCATAGAAAAGGTAGATTAGGTTGGTCCCATGGTAGTATAACCTAATAAAATAGGTTAGATAATATTATGTGGTGATTATTAAATTTTGAATGATGCATGTGTGAATGATCTATTTATGATTCCCTTCATAGATGAAGTTTTGGAATCTATCACATGTCATGAAGTTTAATCTTTCATGGATGGCTTCAGTGGCTATCATAAAATACCCATCAAATGAGAAGATAGAGCTAAAATGACTTTTACCATAGAATGGGGATCCTTTTCATAAAAGGTAATGCCTTTTGGCATCAATAATACACCCAAAAAAAATTCTCATGTAATGATGACTGCATTCAAAATTTTCATTCATGACTTCCTAAAAGTATATCTCAATGAATGGGAAGTATTTTCTTTGTTTAAATAAAATTTATCTAAACTATGCCTCATGTTATAGCTCTATCAATCTCTATGCATTTTCCTAAATTTAAAAAAATGTTTATTTTTTACACCTTTTGGTGTCCTACTAGGTCATGTAGTGTGTAGTAAAGGCATATTGGTAGACCAGGCCAAAATTGCAATCATTTTGAGTATGCATCCACCAGTCAGTTCCATGTAAGTGTAATATTTTCTTTGCCATACATGTTACTATCAAAAATTTATCAAGGGATATGCAACCATTTCATCACCATTGGAGTATTTACTATGCAAAGGTGTGAAGTTTGTCTATATTTCTGAGTACCAAGTAGCCTTTATCGAACTAAAGCATAAACTAGTTATTGTGCATATCCTCATCTTTCCATATTGGATCAAGACCTTTCATGTACACATTCATGCTTTAGATATCACAATCAATGTTATACTTGTACAGCCAAGATATGGTGGACTAGACCACCCCATATAATTAACAAGCCACAATTTGTCTGATGTAGAAAAGAATTACATGACAACTGAAAGTGAAGCACTGGCTATTGTGTTTTCAATATAAAAAATTTGCCATTATCTTCTTACAACACCATTTGAACTTTTCATGGATCATTAATCTTTGTGCTACCTTGTCAATAAAACAATGCTAGGAGGATGCATTTCTTTATGGTTGATGATATTTCAAGAATTCTAATTTTGCATTAACATCAATCTATGAAGAGAAAACATGGGGCTAGATCATCTCAGTTGCATCATAAATGGGGAAGAACCAGAAGAACTACAACAAGATTCTCTTGATGCTCATCAATTCCATATTTCTATGATCCCCAAAAAAATTGAAGTAATTACTAATTTCCTTAAATAAGGAGTATTCCTTATGCACTACCAAGAAAGAGACAAGAATTAGTTTGTCACTAGAGCTTTGTCATATACCATTACAAATGGGTTGTTGTATCATTTGGGGAAGGATGAAGTAATACGTAGGGTAGTTCTAGAATATGAACATTTACAACTCTTACAGGAAGCACAATAAGGAATAGCAAGAGGACATTTTCTCAGAGAAGCTACTACCAAGAACTTATTATATAGTGGGTTATAGTAGTTGAATCTTTCTCAAGATGCACATAGAGTAGTACAACACTATGGTGTATGTCAACACATGGGTAAACCACTACAAAGAGATGAAATGCCCTTGTAGCCTTTGTTATACAAACAACATTTTGAATAATGGGGCATTGATTTTGTCATACCTATTAATCCACTAGGTAAACATAGTAAAGCAAGGTAAATTATCACTAAAACAGATTACTTTACCAAATGGGTTGAAGCCATTGTAAGACCCAACTATGGTGCAAAGGACACAAAAGTTTTTATATGAGAATATTAGTACAAGGATGGATTCCCCATCAAACTCATTAGGGATCTAAGTACACACTTCGTAAATAATACCATCAAATCTCTTACTAAAGAATTCATGACTTCTCATCATAAAAGCACTACGTACCATCCATAAGGTAATGTCCAAGCTGAGGCTTCTAATAAAGTATTGGTCAAATTTTTGACAAAGATCTATAATGTCAAGAGGGATGATTGGGAATATTGCATTCTTGTGTTTTTATGGGCATATCACACACTCTAAAAAATGGCTACAAGTTTTACTCCATTCTAGTTGGTCTGTGGGCTTGAATTAGTTATGCCAATGGAATATTTGGTACCTAGTGTAAGCATTTTAATGGTCATGAGACTATGGGATCATGAGTTTCTAACCAAAAAACTTCTCAAACTAAATATGATGGATGAGTATTGATTCAGAGCATCTTGGACATAAAAATTTCATAAGCAGAGACATAAATCATGGCATAATAAGAATCTATGCCACAAGGAATTTCATAAAGATCAACTAGTCTTGTTATATGATAGTTGTTTTAGAGTATTTATGGGCAAATTATAGATTACATGGAAAGGGTCTTATGTTATACATGAAACATCACATCAAGGAGTTGTTATTTTGAGAGATCTATAGGGAATCATTTTACCAAGATGGGTGAATGGTTATAGGCTTAAGCCCTAACACCAATAGTATTAATTGATCTCTTTCTACTAAGTGAGTGGGTACTGAGTATCATTGAGTAGATTAGGATTTCTCATTTTTGCATGTTTTCTTATGTGTTTCTTTTTCTCTATGTGTGTGTGTGTGTTTATAGATGATCTATTCACTACTATTTGCAAACCAAGATAGCAAGTATAACATGCACCAACCATGCATAAGAGAATTTATGTGCACCATCATGGATCTCAGAAGGAGTGAAAGAAAGTAAATAAGGATAGGAAATATATACAAGTCACACTAACCAAGACCTTCATTGTATAATGGTCATCCCTAAGTAGTTAATGCCAGATCCAAGGTTTGATTGACCTAATCTTCAACAAATTGGTGGTTATTCAACATCATCCAATCATACTCCTGTATAAATAGAAAATAACATAATGATGTATCTCCAGACATGTATCAATGATTAACTATCTTAATTTCTAGATCAGATCAGATTAGCCACATCAATAATTACATTCATGTTGAACAGATAGATCAGCATGACATTTATGCATAAAACAAATAGGTGCAAAATTGATAAAGATATAAGATTGTGAAACAAGTCTGCATTTCATCCTTGTAAATATTTTTCATGACCTATAATTTCAAAGAGCCAAGTTATTTTTACAACATAGAGAGCCAATAAAGTTTTAATTTTATCACTCAATAATGTGGATACTTTACAACTCATCAAAGGTTTGATAGATGGTCAAAAATAAGCAATGGGTGTCAATCTCACTTTGACAAACAAAATTCAATGATCTAGAGCCCTTCAATTTTCTTCAAGCAATAGAACAAAATATATTTCACACAAAACCCATTGATATTACGTAACCATTGGCTCTCATAGTCCCCCACTACTTCCAAAACATATATGTTAAGTGCTTACTTTGAATGCCCACTTTTTCTGACTTGGGGGAGATTGTACAAGTTTTTATTGACCACTACAATGATGAAAACATCTACATTGGGCCCAACACTATGATCATCATTAATACAAAAGCAATATCCTAAGATTTGGGCATGTTTGTGTGAGGAGATTATCTTGCCCCATACAAGATAAGAATGCCACCCATTCTTTAGTACATCTAATATTTATATGTTCAGGGATCCAGAGGGCTAAAAATCAAATAAATTTATGATGAACTAGTTAGCATCCTAGTATAATGCATCACATGGAGGTTCTAGCAGACCACTATGTATGTTAGGTAAATTCCAAAAGGGTTGATGGATATTGCCCACTATATGATCCACCAAAATGAATAGTTTAATTGGCTCAAATACTTTATTCAGGATCCACTAACGAATATTAGCAAGTGTCACACATCTCTTAAGTAGACATTCTAGTACCAGTTCCTCATTTTTTTGTTATGTTTCACATAATAGAAGTCCCCCAAGGGAGAGGTACACCCTAACACCATCTACTACACAACATAGTAATTCACCAACCTAATATGGATACCTAAACATGGAGCCCTAGCCCATAAGGGAAAATTCAAGACATGGTAGGAAGAGTGCCTAGAGTTGATTTCCACACATCCTCGAGTGTCATCATATTTAATGCCATACTTAGGCCAACACGTTATTTTCACATTGCTACCAAAGGGCATGTTCATCCATATCTAAGAGATACCAAGGTCACCCTTTGGACACCTACCATTTTTTGTTACATGGCCATGGCATAGATCAAAGTCACCAAATAGAAAGCCTACATAGCTAGGCATGTGATACCACTCTAAGATATGCCACTTGGTGTAGCCATCCCTATAACATTGTAATAAGAGGAAGCCACTACTTCAAAGTCATATAAAAGAAAGTACAAGCTCTCTATTAAGCATTAATCTACATATCCTCTATTGAAGCACAAGACAAAGAGCACTACAACATGGTTAGATGCTCCTAGGGTGCCCTAGATCATAAGATAATGTGACCTACCATAGACGGTCATGGATGAACAAGAATTCTACCAAGTAATGGTTGATGATATGACTAGAGACTTATCTGATAGGGAGGAGGAAAAGGAATTTTTTTTATGGAAGGTAATGCACATGGTACAAGTGCATAAGAAGGTTCCTCTGAATCTATGGATAAACCTACCACCATGCCCTACATCCATCATCATTGACACTATGTAGGAAGAAGTAGAATAGCTATAGTGAAGGGTTGATTTATTCCAATAACAACCTTCTACCACTTTCATAGTTAAATATGTTTTTGTGTCACTTTCTGAAATCCCACTAGAGTCCATCATGCATAGACCACAAACTAGGTATGAGGATAGGGTCTCACCTAAACTCAAATAATGCACATTCACTCAGCCAACCATTATGTAAGAAGCATAGCCTATTTCATCTTCAACTTCACCACCACCCAAACGTAGGTTGGCTATATTAGGATGCAAAAAAGCACATGTTCTAGATCTATGATCTAATCAAGTGATTCGATGCCTTTACCACAATCCTAGGAGTTCGAAGAGCTCACACTAGAGCAATCTACAATAAATAATAATAGGTTTCATGGGAAGAAGTAGCTCATAGATAAGAATGGTGAGTTAGAAAAGAGGATAAGAAATTACACAATGAACAAGCTCAACAAGTAAGTTGACAAGCTAAAGAAGTCAACGCTACACAAATGGACCAAAATGTAGAGGTTAAATGACATAAGGATCTTGAGGTGGCCAAGAAATCACAAGAAGATATTGATACAGTTAAAAAAGCATAGGAGGCACAAGATTAAAAGAGCAAAGAAGCTAAGCTCACTGTAAAGGCTAAGGCCAAAGAATAAAAGCAAAAATAGGATACAGCGGCACAAGCCAAGTAGGCCATGGAAGATTCCATGTATATATAATAACAATTTGAGGAAGTTATAAATAAGAAGAAATAATAAGAAGATGAAGCCCTATGTAAACAATAGGCCCAATGCAGGCACAATAAGAAAGTGTAGCCAAGGCACACACATAAGTGTAGCCACAGGCTATGAATGAACAAGATAAGGCTAGTGTTCTAAAGGAACATAAGAAATAGAAGCACATGCACAGAAACCATAGGAGGAATAACAAGCAAAATATAAAGCTATAGAGGATGAACTTGTTATAAAATCAGAGGAGGAGGCTAAAAGGAAACAAGCTAAAGATGTTGCATAGTAGCTCAAGATTATAACAGCGGCTATGGTGTAGAAATAACAGGTATCTAATTAACAACAAGATAAATTAGAGTAGCTAGAATAAGAAGAATAACTAGTTTCCACTCCAACATGTCCATAACTACCAAAATTACCTTTGCAAGGATTTTTTCTATGAGATGTCTCGATTGTGGGTGCTCAATGCACCAAATTCTCTCTTCTACTTACAACCATGCCACGACCTAACCGTTTAGCAAATTTAGGCATATTGGTAGTACTCCCCCTCAAGAAGGAAGCATTATTGGATATTTCTTAACTACTATTGAAAAAATTGCTAGAGGGCATAGTAGCATTCCATGAGTCTATTACATAGAAGGCTACCTCTCTAGAATAAAAAATAGATCAATCTAAGGCTGAGAATGTTGAGTTAAAGGCTCACCTATATGAATCTACCAAGATTATCTAGGATGTCTATCCTTAGTTGGTTACTCAAACAATCAAGAATGAAGTCATATCCAACCATCACAGACTCAAAAATTTAGTCTCTGAGTTAACCAAGGACTAGTGTGTAGCTCAAAAATTCCATGTAGTTGGTAAACTAGGATAGGATGTTAAACCAAGGCTAAAACTCTCATCACTTTATTATAAGAGTATTAATGAATTTTAGACATAGCTACACTTCCATCACAACAATTCTCACATAGCTTATTAGACTAAAAGAAATAACTAAATAATTCCTTAGCCACATATAGTACAAACTTTGAAATAACTACCACCACCAAAATAACCATGGTCAACCACACTACCACTAAGGAGGAGAAGGATAGATCACACCAAGAGTCACTCAATGCCAGACTACCAGAGTCAACTTTTGCATAGTTCCATCACTAGCCTCCAAGCCCAACATCATGCAGACAAGATGAAACAGTTAAGTGGTGATATTCAGATAAGGATTACCAATAGCAAGATAGTCATGAGTATAACTAATGACACATATTTCAATTAGATCATTGGTTACCATGCTCTATTTCATACCCTACTATATATGATTTAAGTAGTTAGGTTGTTCTAACATGCCTATAAGACCAATCTGACTCCCTTTTCCAATGATGTTGCCCAAATTTTCAACATAGCTTTGTACAAGCTACCTTTAGAGATTTGGTAGATCATCATTTGGCATAAAGCTATACAGTTTAAATCTAAACACTCTTCTAGTTAGTCATCATCTGCATCTATACTACCTCTATCAAGTTAAGTATTGTATAGTGTATAAATTTTCAATAATTTTATATAAACATTTGGTATTGAAGATGATTTAGTAAGATAGGTAGGGCCAAGTTGGTTGAAAACCTATAAAGGGAGACCATCTGGTTACACCAGCCTATTAAAAGTCCATAAAGGATAATAAGTTGGTATGCTACTTAGTTAAAATACTAAAAGGGAAGCTAATTAGTACTCAAAAGGTGAAAACTATAAATGATGCCTTGAGAGATTACTACAACTCTTACTATTCTAACCATTTCTTTAGCATCTACTCACTTGTGCAATTTTGGAAGATCTTGCTATGTTGTCTTAGGACAAGACAACATTTTAAGTCCAAAAAATTATTGAGATAATAATTTAGATTGTAAAGTTGTGTAGGATATATATCTAATATTCATGCATTATGTACTCATTTTATCACGTATAAATCTATTTTGTCATATCTCCATAAATTTTAATAGGTTATAATATGAATAGACTCCACTTTTGGCACCAAGAATGAGAATAATATGAACAATCATAGACTAGAAACATCTATATATACTTTGGATTGTAATAAGAATAGAGTTTTACTTTTAAAGAGATCAAGAGAGACTTATTTGGTTATGGATACCTGTGTGATTTCTTACTTTGTTTCTTGCATGCATTCTTGTGTATAATGTTTAATTACTTTCTATCTAATTTAATCAAAATATTCTATTTATGTTAATGAATCAATAGTTTTTCTTACATCTTACTTAATTCATAATAATTCACACTTGTTATGTTTCTTTTATCCAACTTCTTGTATGAATATGATACATTATTATGTGTACTAAAGTATATCCTAGTTACCCTCCTCCTTAGCACATTCTAATGCTTCAAAAACCTTTTCTAACATAAATGAAAGATTGAAATAAAACTTTCACTGGTTATATTCACGTCGGTTTCACCATAATGTATGCAATAGGAAATAAAACATATTTACAAATCAATCCTATCTCGAAGAAGATAGATCCTACTTACACTTCTAATTGGGGATACATTAGATAATCAGGGTCATGACCAATATGGATCCACCAAACCTAATCAATGGATCTCTTACCATAATGAATATCACTATGGAGGGTTCTAAAGCCTCTAGTCAAGCAAAACTACGTAGTAAACTTAACTAGGTCTTATGTCTTTATATTTAATAAATTAATAAAAATTAAAGTAAAATTATAATATAGTGTTCACTAGGGCTTGTGACACAACATGTGGATTAGTAAATATAAAATTAAACATGCATAAGGGAGTCTTGATTAGGCTATGTCTAGGTAAAACCCTAATGCATAGAGATCAATGTATTTAAAAGCTATTACTTATGCTAATTTTATCTCCCAAAGATAGGAGCAAAGTTAGAGATACTTGAATAAAAACCTCTCAAGACACAATGTCTCCCTTGATGAAAGCTTATTCATAAGAGGTTTTTGTGGTTTATAATGGTTACTAAGAAAGGCCAAAGCATATAAGTCTTATCCATAAGAAAAGATTATTCTCCAAGTATAAACCTTAAGCTAATACTCCTTAATTAGAATGGTGGAAAAAAATATTGTAAAGTGCAAGTTAATAATTAACTCTTTTTATCTCTCTAAGAATGGAAAAATGGAGGTGTTTATATAGGTGAAGCTAACCCTAAACTCTTCTAAAATTTTAGGTTGACAAGGTCAACCTGATCAACCTAGTATTGAAATTGGAAAAAACTAAGTTATGTACTATCTTCCATGGGCTGACCTAGTTCCTAGTAAGCTTTGTTAATAACAATATAAGGTTGATGTGACTGACTATGTCATGTAAACTATTAAAAATGGGTTTAGGCTAGGGAAAGGGCTAATGAAGGTTTCAAATGACTAGAGGAGGGTATGAAATAGGAGGAAAAGCTTAAAAGAATGGTTTTAGGAGCTAGTTTGATTCATATTAAGTGGTAAAAAGGGACACCAATCCTATGAAGAACTAATGGTCTACCCACACATTTCCCAGTTCACCCCTTAGGGCATGCACTTAGAGAGATTGAGACTCGACGGGTTCCTATAAGATAGAAAGAATAAGTAATTGATAAAGTTTGAAAATTTTATGTGTATACACAGAGTGACTATGTAATTTATTAGATTTACTAAAATAAATTTAAAGTATAAGGAAATAAATGTAAACTTATACTTAACATTTAGAGTAGTAAATATAATATTCAGGTCAAGATTGGCTTCATGCACATGTTCATATGTTTTTATATGTAAAAAATAGGAATGTGATCACGTTATTAAGGTGATCTCACTATTTGAATTTGAATTTAGATACCAAGCCTTTTAGATCAAGAATGGATTAGATTCACGAGCCAAAGGCTTGGAATTGACAATCCACAACTGAGTATAAGAGTTTTGAGAGAAAATAACAAAATTCAACTTCAATCACTAAATACACTATGAATTTCAATGGTAAATTTCAAAAACTTAATACCATCATGACGAGCATGCTCTCTTAATTTATCCAAGTGCAAAATAATATATATGGTCACAAACTAGGCATAATTCTACACACATTCAAAAATAATAATTTTCATTTTTTTGAGGTAGTTAAGGTGTCACATGGCTGACTATCTATTTTTTAATTAGTTTTTAGGATTTATTTACTTTAAAAATTCATAAAAAAGGTATTCATTGAAAAAATATAAAAAAATATAGGTCACAAACTATAAGTTTGTATCTAAATGTTTAACAAAGAGTTTCAAACAATATTAAACATTGCTCAAAAAATGATGTACCACACAACCATCTATCTACTTTGTTTTATTAGAAAATCAAGGGGGTTCTCTTCAAATATTAGATGTTTTACCTAGTTATACTTAACCATTTTTTTGGAAACTAGACTTGAAATTTTATACATTTCATGTTCATACACTATCTTCAAAATTCAAGTGTAGCTATCTAAAATTATCTATAGAAGTTTAGATTTCTAAAATTTTAGGAAAATCATGTCCATGAGTAGGCCCCTTTTTGTCCCCCAACTTTGTGCACTTATCCTATATATAAATATGTATATACATATATACATATGTATGTATGTATGTATGTATGTATGTATGTATGTGTATATGTATGTATGTATGTATCTTTGTACGCGCGAGCGCACGCACGCACGCACACACACACACACACACACACACACACACACACACACACACACACACACACACACACACACACACACACACACACACACACACACACACACACACACACACACACACACACACACACACACATGCATTAATAATAAATTATTCATTATCTCTTTTGAATTTCTTATGAAACATGTTTCTACTATTTTTTAATCTAAAAAAATTCACCTATAATAAGATACTTCTAAAAATAATGCCATTTCTTAAAATTTTCCTTGAGATTATTCATCCTACATTATTTCCATGATATATAATTCCTACCCTATTCATTATTCTTATGTTTTTCTATGTTTTAGTAATTATTATCATGCAAGTGTCAATATTCATTATGCTTATTCTTTGTTATGTTCCCATGATCATTATCATACAAATATCAATATTTATTATGGGTATTTTATTTTATACATTTTGGTGTTACTTATCATATACACTTATTTATGGAAACTCAAGGGAGGGGGGAGGGGTGGAGATGGAGAGGGGTACCATCTTTCTCATACTCTTCATTGTTATAAAAATGTAATTGTATATTTACTATTTATTTCTATATTCCATGTATGATATATTTACTATTTATTTTTTTATTCCATGTTTCAATGATTATTATTTTATTATATTTTGATGAAACATGGATACAAATATATTTTCATCCATGTTCTCCAATACTATGTATTTTTCACAATATTCTATTTGATGACATGTTTTTTTAT
>JARHVA010002124.1:2580000-2642500 GCA_037957365.1 Torreya grandis | reverse complement strand
CTCTATGTTCCAATATTAGCTCATTTTGGAGAGTCAAAAGGAAAAGCACATGAAATGAAGGAAAGAGATAAAGAAGCGTAGGCATAAAAATAGGATTAAAGTATTGTGTGGGATATTTTAATATTATTTAAGGACCATACACTCTAACTAGGACCATAAAAATAAACTCGATATGTCACATTATGTTTTTTACATGTCGGGTTCAAAGGCACTTATCAGTGATTAGCATTATAGATTATAATTAATAATGGAAAAAAAAATTATGAAATTGGGGATATCAATGATTGCTTTGCTTTGTATGATTTCAATTCAAAAAAATGACGTTACCATGTTTATATGTATAAGTGAGAAAAATAAGACAAATAGATGCTATACAATTATGTGGAATAATTGTTGGTTATCATGCTTACTACTTCATATTATGTGATTTTGATATCATGACATGGATAAATTCTATCTATTTATTTGTCTGACAACCTCTAGGTGTGAGGGAGAACGTCATCATAGAGGAGGAACTAAATATAGACGATGGATAGTAGAGAGAGAATCTGATAAAATGAGGTACAATCATGACAAATAAGGACACAAGTATTTCCTATCTTAGCACAAGTATTGACATCCAGTTAGATGATTCTCTAGATTACTTAGCATTGCTTTACAATCTAAAATAGATTACAATCGTAAGTGCATTAACAAGGAGTTTTAAGAGTCATAACAATATGCATGACAATGTGTTTACCCATTATTGAGGTATATGTTCTAAATTCCTTTTGTTCTAGTGTAGTCTAGCAAATAATTGGGAATATGATTTTGGTAAACCAATATCGTTGATATGATTTGTCATATTTTATGACTACATAATCATTGAAATAGAGACCACTATGTCCACAACCCAATGGACCATTTTAATTAATCAATAATGGTTGTTTAATCAACATGTGATTGTTTGACCATATCATCCATTGAAACTAATAGAGTCGGGTTTTCAAGTTACCTTTATATCATGATGTCTCTTGAGTAAACACTGATATATAAATGGTGCATCCCTGCATGTTGAGGTTGCTTGTGACCACTTAACAATCCTTAATACTAAAACACTTTGTGGCGTGCCAATTGAGTGACTTCCTTATTACAACAATTGCTATCGTCAATTATGGAGTTTTTATAAGATAACATGATTACATTGAGATTTAAAAATAATGCATTAAATATTAAAACTTAAATAAAAGTGAAAAAAAAAGTAATAGTGGATAATGTGGCATTTAATGATGATAGTTGAAGCATAGGATAGCATGGAATTAACATTATATGTTTAGGTTAGTTATGAATGGCATAGCATTTCCATTGCTTGTTTTAGATGAAGCTTTCGAAATATGGATTGATATATTAAATCTACCTCTACCACAATAAAATCTAGCTTCCTCCTTGGACCACGAAGTGTCCTAACATTTGAAGGACTGTTAAAAATAATAATAAAACATTTAATATAGCCCAATGGATAGATTGAAGAAGGTTATGGTCCACATGGGTTTCGCTTTTGTCTTTGCAAGGAGTTTGTCTTCAATTGAAACTCTTCAAACCATTATTAAATTCAGCAAGCTACACCCCCTTTTTGGATTAGGAAAATTGTTTGAATTTAATCTATAAAAACAATTGATGTTTATCTTTTAGATGGACGTCCTTGCACGTTGGGTGTGACACCTGAAAGGGAGAAAAATAATGCCACTAGCAGCTAAAATGAAGGTTTCTCTTTTCAAGGGATGATAGTAACAAATTAGGACGCATTTTTCAGAACCGAGAACTGACACAAAGAAGTGGGACGCCATAGAAGGACGCCTTCCAAAGAGAGAACATTGAAGGAGGAATCAATCACCTAGTTAGATTTTATCCTAAGTGCATTTGAGTTCCTTGAACTGATTTTTATCTTGTTTAGAATGAATTCATACTTGCCTAAGTTTGTATCTTATTACTTGAACTGCACTTTCACTCTTCCTGTCGACTGCGTTCCTTCACAAAACTGCACCTGCTAATCATTAAACTACGTTGTAACCATTCTAAATTGTGCTTTACGTTGTATAAAATTTTTAAAACTGCATGCAGACCTTTTTGGAATGAGTTTAGACTATTATAGCTGCGTGGGACCACTTTTAAATAACATTTGTCTTATTCCTGATTACGCCTTGCTCTCATGCACCATGTATAAACTTCAGAAAACTGAGCTTTATCTTTTATTAACTACATGTTATCATTTATAAATCGAGTTTTGCCTTTTGGGGATTGCAATCTATCTCCTTAAGCTACGTTGAGCTCCAAATACATTTCTCTTTGTAGATTGTGTTTTACATCCTACCTGATGCATTTAAATTTGAAAAAACTACATCCTATTTGGATCTACCATATTTTAAAATTTGTGTTTAGCTTTTAGAAAGGTGTTATAAATATTATTTTGGCGTAGGATAAGAGTATGTTGGAAAATGTGAACTGAGTGAGTTTAATATGAAATTTTCAACATATTTCATGAGACCGCTTTTCTTAAAATCTCGACTTTCAACCAGCCCATACGCCTTCTGTATGCTTCCAATTTTTCACACGTCTATCATGGTACTTGCAACTGCCACATCTAATTAAATCCCCTCTACTTGTTAGTAGCATTTAATTTGACATCCCAGATTGTGCCAATTAATCATACATATCATGAGATTTTGTTGATGAAAATTACATATTCAACGTGAGCCATCATTTGCAGTTAAATAAGGAAACATTAAAATATATATACATATATAATCTTATTTTGCACCTAATATGGTCTTTTAAAAATAAGATTACTTATATTACAAAACACAAATATAGTCATACGTTCATCAAACTACATTCTATTTATAGGGATGTAAGAGTTGGTATATATTTATAATTTTGTTATGATCAGATGACCATATTGTTGATCCCCAACATCAAAGATTGCGTCAATTGTCAATTTTAACATAAAAATAAGAATAATAGATTTATTAATAATATAGATATTTAAATTAATACTTTCAATAGGTAAAAACTATTTATTTTATTATTAGTGTTAAAGTTTAGGTATATGTTGTTTCAATACATTTATATTATATTGGCAACTCGAGGCTTTCGTTAGTGTTGAGATGGGTATGATTTACCTTAAAACCCAATAGACGGTGGATTAATATAAGTTAAAAATATGTGTCATGTAAAAAAGTAATGTACCAAGATCTGTGTTTTATAAATGATTGTAGGAATCATATTATTATACTATTTGAAAATATATATGGATTAAAGAAAATAAAATTTATAAAATATTTTTTGATATAATTTGTAATTGTAAATTTTATTATAACTCTTGATTTGTCTAAAATTAATGGAAATTTTTTTGAGATTTAGTTTGCTTAGTGATTTTTGGTTAAAAATTATTTTGTCTTAAAAAAAACATCAATTTATGAAACAAATACACCCATCTTTCTATTCAAAGATTTATAAGAATACAATCAAGTAAAGTGACCCAATATATTGGTGAAGGGTTTTTTACACTTATAAGTGTAATCAAAAAAATACATCTCTTAATACTATTTATAAATTATTGAATGTGGAACACAATAGACAAAGAGCCTTAATCAAATAAAAATTTAAACAATGTTAATTAATGAATTTTTAATCTAAATGCTTTAGCTTATTTTAAGTATTTAATAATGATGATTTTATTAAAGAATAGTTACCAATTAATTAGGGTCTTCATGCATTAATGAGATCTTGATACCTTCAAGCTTCGCCAAAAATTTGAATTATATTTTTACGAAACTTCAATGACAAATTGAATATTGCATACAGGAGCTTGAATTTCATGTAAACATAAATGTGTGGTTCAATCATGCTAGATTTTTTGAGATGTGGGCTTTGAAATTTGTTTGCCTTTTAAATCAGTTGAAACCTTATTGTGGTTATGTCACCAACCCTTCAAATAGTATTATATAATCCATGCTCCTTATAAATAGTATGGGACCCTAGTAAGAGGTGTTTTAAGTCATGAAATTATATGGATATAAGGATTGAATATATTTTCTTGAACCCAAAACCTAGGAAAAGCTCTTAGACCTTGACAATGATAATCTAAAGATCTTAAGTATATTGAAATCATGAATTTAATTTTTTGGGTAGTAATAATTCCAGGGGATTGATTTATTTTAAATTTCATCACCATCTTTTAAATTATGAAATCTTAGGCAAACATAAGAGTGTGATTTATTAATAATTATTGTATGCTTTTTCAACTTTATTTAAGTGTATGATCAATCCATATAATGGTATTTTTTAATATCACTTTTATTAATAGTGAGGAACATTTACATATAGTATTGTCACTTCATCAAAGAATACCCCTTTTCACTTATTTACCTATGCTAATCTAGATTTGCGGAAACTTTAGTATTGGTCTTAAATAATTCAATGCATTTTAATGAATTAATAATAATAATTTGACATCATTAAATTTTAGAAGATTATTAACCTTTATTGGGTATTAAACTTGTATCACAAATTTTAAAATGTCAACCTACCATAAAATCATGGTATGGGTTGACTGAAATGTTTTGATAAGAAATGGATACTTGTTATGGTGATAATGGTATTGGTTTTTTAACATTTAATTTATGATTTGAATTTGGACATAGTTTATTTTTAGCTGGTTGACTTAAAAGCATTGTGTCTTTGGAAAATTGTAAATGAACAACCATAGTATGAAACATTAGGAATTGTGTTTAAGGATTTTTAAGATCAAACATAAGTTAATTGTGGGATTTAATCAATTAATAAAAATATGTATTGGAATAATTCTTATAATTTGTAAACTTATATCATACTTTTGTATGTTAATCTCAATTTTGGGTAATTTAACCCTAGAAAATTAAAGTTGAACATATGTTAAGTAGCTGAGTACTTTGAAAGAAACTATTCTAAGTATAGATGAAAAATTACTTAGTAGTATTTCTATGGGTTTCAAACCACTTTAGAAATTTAATCATTTTTATATAATATAATATTTATCATATTCTTGATTTAAGCCTTGGATTGACAACATGGTTATGCTTGACATGCATAAAACATCACTATTGGGATTAGCCTTTAGTCCTAGTTTGGACTCATAATTGTTAAAATAGTCATATTTTACCTATGTATATGAAATGGATAGATGGGATTTGAATCCTATGAGATAACTTGGCTAATCATAGAATTATGATTAAACATTGAAAACTTGATGTGTATGAGTTTTAGGAAAATTTGAAGGTCGCAAAAAACTAATTCTTGATTCTAGTTTCAAAGCATACATTAATATCAAAGTTACAATGCATTTAGGGGTCACCTAATTATTTAAAAAATTTATGTGATATTATGCATATACCTTAGTGCATATTAGTAATTTCATGTCATCTTATACCATACTACAATTGAGAGTTATATGCTAAATTCTTCTATCTTCTAGGATTCTCTCTACTCTATCATTTGTCTGCATCTAGCACCTTTATCAAAGGGAAGGGCCACTCTCAGTATATGAAAATAGTGATAGTGATCTAAAAGGATCTATAGTTAGATTAAAATCCCTCCAATGTTGTTTCCTCTCTCATGCGTTTATATGATATTTCAGTGATAGTGATGATCTAAGAGCTCCAATGGATTTTTCCTCATGAATTTTTTTTAATTATGATTATATTATTTTTTATGTGTTATTCTAAGATGAAATTATTGAGTTAATAAAATATGAATGTTGACTTGCTTACTAAGATTTTATTTCTTTATATTTATAAAAGAAGAAAACTGTATCTTTAGTCACTTATTGTGGAGGTTAATTTAACTTCTAAATATGAATGCAAATTTGTTTTATGAATTTATCATTAATTATATGTATTCAAAATAGAAATATTTTTATTGTGTATACCTTCATTTTGGCATTAAATGTGTACTTTATATTTTTTATTTATCTTGACCCCATTTTTCAATGAACAAGTTGGTACTCTAATTTCAAAGTCTAAAGGTATAATAGAGGTTACGATATTTAAAATCTAATAAATTATAATTGATTTCATGAATGATTATTTATTTTTTACATGGAAAATATTATAACCATGTTTATAACTTGATCTTGATTTAATTTTTATGTTTAATCAGAAATTATCAAACTTGTTTGAGTAAATATAAGATAGGATTAGTAAGAAACCCTTTGGATGATAACATAATTAAAAAATAAATAAAAATCAAGTATCTTTTTTTGGCATTTGATCAAAAGGTTATTACATGGTACCATACCAACCTTGTTTTATTCTAAGTTTGGTGGAAAAACTTATAAGGAGATTTAAATATGTGCAAACAACTTTAAATTTTACCTAATTTTAAATTTAATCATTTCTATATAAATAAGTGATTTAATTCATTTTATCATCTGACACATGTCTTTCACTAACACAAATCAGATACATGTATGTAATATTATATTTCAATTACTTTATTGCTCAACAATTCAATGATTAATTTAAGGGGGAAGACTAACCTTAAAAATTAAACCAAAACTCTTCCTAGTCAAAAGACAAAACATAAAATGATGGAAAGAGATTTCAAATAAGAAAAAGGCAAACCAACATGATTAGAGGCTTGCATCAAAAGTTTACATATTTTTTAAGATTATATATGTTAACTAAGATTGTGTAGACGTCTTGAGATTTATTAAGACTACGTATATCATAATGGCTTTGTCACCCATTCAATTTTAATTATTATAATATTAATGATATTTTTATTCATATATATTAATAAAATTTACAAGATAAAATAATCCACATTATATAAAGACACCTTAAAACATTTGTTAAAGGAGGGAGAAATAATGAAATAATCCACTAAATTATCATACCCTCTCATATTTAACATTGTAATAGCTTTCTTCCAAATGTATTTTT
The DNA here is from genome assembly GCA_037957365.1 of Torreya grandis. Lineage (NCBI taxonomy): Eukaryota > Viridiplantae > Streptophyta > Pinopsida > Cupressales > Taxaceae > Torreya > Torreya grandis. Next base: position 2,635,541 of record JARHVA010002124.1, on the reverse strand, counting down.
ATTTGATAGCATAAAAAAATAGGTTTTACAAGGATCCTAGAACCCCTAAAGTAAAATACAGAATGTATCAATAGGCCAAATAAAGTCTTCCCAAAAAAAATTTAAAAACCAAGTACACTAAATCAAGAGCATGGAAAATAGAAATAAAACAAAGATTAGGAGGGGGTCCCTTCAGTATTTCTTCAGCATCCTCAAGATTATTCATTGGGATGCCCTACTTAAGCTTTGAAATATTAGCCCATGTGTGGTCACCAATTCCTTCTATTACTTCTTCTAGAAAGATCATACGAGGTCTCTTCTACCCATGGACTTGAAGGGGAGTCTTCTTAATGGGGGCCACCTTAGGGGAACCAGGCAAGGGGAGAGTTTCCAAGATCTTGTGAAACTATTTGATAGGGGTATGAGTAGGTTAAGAAGATTGGATGAAATATTGTGCTCTTAAATTAGCCTATCTATGGAGAGCATTCCATTTATGTATAAGCTTGGTGAGGGCCAACCTTGCCTCTTGCACCTTAGAGTTAAACTTCTCTAACTGTGCCTTATTACTTTTCATTTCCTATGATAGAATGGATTTACTCTTCCAAATAGTCTCTTCATAATTTACCACACCAAGGGTGATTGGCTTGAGTTTGGGTACAAATATGTTGAGGGGAAGTTCATAAGTAGGGGATTTGGAAAGACTAGCTTAGGGGTGCTCTTAGAGAGTTGTAGGATCCTGAGGTGGGTTCCTCCTCTGGGGAGTTATCCTAGGAGTCTTCCTCAATGAAGAATCCCCCCAGGGAACCTCCTGACCCTATAGGGTTTGATCATTTTTGACAAGGAGGAGAATTTTCCCTAGATATAAGATAGGGTTTGTCTCATTTATTTGATGATCCAAAGTGGTTCATTTAAGAGATTTAAGTAAGAAGAAAGGTAGACTTATCTTATAACCAATAAATTTATTCAACAACAAGAAATGGTGAGAAAATATCAGTGTGTATTTACCTTCAAGGGTCATATAGTTCATATTCTAGAGAAAATTTTTGGGATAGTGATGAGGAAGGTCTGCCTAGGAGAAGCCTTTCTTTTCAATCTTAAAAAACTCATTCATCTAAAATAATCATTGAAGGATCTCCTATTTCTTTGTTTGGTCTTTGAATGTCGTAATCCCCTCATAGGACATACCAATCACGTCCCCAATAAATTCCTCCATAACAATGATTTGTATGCTATGAATGGTCATCTTGCATTTGTTCTAAGCCACTACAAAATCCTGGGCCACTTCTACATTGTGCTCTATGATTCTCACCATAAACTCAATGAGACCCCTATATTTGAGTTTCTTCTAGACTTTTTTCTATCCCTACACTTTTGTGCATGAAATGGGTTCAAGCCTTTCCCTATCACCTCCCATCGAGGCAGTGTCAATAGAGTCGAGGTAAACAGGTAGAAATTTCTAGATGGAACAAATTTAAACAATGCAAATGGTGTTTTGGAAGCCCACTAATATCACCCTATAGAAATTATGCATCCTAATATGAACATGATTGCAGATTATCATAATTAAAATCCACCCCTTGAATGAAATATTATGCATGTGTGGTGACATGATGTCCCATTCAGGCAGTGGTACTTTCATCCTACAAGGCTTTGAGAACGTTATTAGGAACATTGCTTGCATCATGATAGTTGGTTAAAATATGAAGTTCTACTCTAATGCTAGTGAGAAGGTCTAGTACCCCATTACCTTCTTGGTAGGTATGAATAATTTAAATATGATTCATGCCCCTCTCGAGTTGCTTGGTGTCATCGATGATGTCTTTGATAATATGTGAGAGGGTTATTTTCCCTTCTAGAGCATTTAGGATATTTAGTGAATCACCCTCCATAATGATTATTTTTCTATTGATTCCAGAAGCTAATTGGATACCCCAGAGGGATGCCTTGATCTCTATAAGGTGATTTGTTTGGGTTATCATAGGTCTCACATAAACATCTCTCCTTTATAGTTCCTTATGACTCCTCCTCCACCTATGAGGCTTGGGTTGCCTTTACAAGTGTCATCAAAGTTTAATTTAACCCATAATTCTCATGGATCCTTCCATTTTGTATATTTATGAATTATATATTTTGAGGGGGAGCTTAACTGTTGAGCAATGTCCCAGTTGTTTATAATCTATATTTTTTAAGGAAAGTTGGGTTCTTTGTCTTTGGGGGGAAAAGTTTTATAGTTTTCCAAAATGGTCTAGTAGAGATAAATGAAATATCCTTTCAAATGGTGTATTTTATTTAGGAAAAGGCCATCATTGTAGGCTTTCCAAACACACCAAAACCAACAAGGAAGAGAAGGCACCATAAGAAATCTAAGGAAGGGAGAATCCAGGGAGATTTCCACTGCAATATGAGGTCAAGGAATTTATTTAGTTTGACTCATGTTAGGTTAAATTCATTTAGTAGCCAATTAAATAGATTCAAGTTGAAAGAAAACTCTAAGAATAGGTGACAAATTGAATATTTTGCATTTCGGCATATTGGGCATCTATTGGGGACAATCAGTCCCCTTTTTGCCAGCTTATCCATCGTCAAAATTTAATTCTATGTTGCTAACCAAAAAAAGAAATATAATTTAGGAGTCAAATTATTCACCCAAAAAAATTTCTAAAAATTCCATTCCCTTTCTAGGTTAAGATCAGTGGCATGTCCTGAGACCACCAAGTAGGAACCATTGTCTTCAATAACCCAAATGAAGTGATCTTCCTTCTAAAGGGTACAAATCATTGACAAGTTAAGGGATTGAATAGACTTATATTCTTCATGCCTTCCTTCATTTCCATCACTTTACACCTTCCTTCATTTCCCAATAATCTTTAATTTTAGGTCCCCATCTTTTCTTAAGGTTTTTGTACTAACCGTCCCAAATTTCCTGTGTGGACAAGGGGGTGGAAGACAACTAGGCATCTTGTTATAATTCAATATTCTCATCATTACCAATTTTCCATATGATTATTTTCTTTAAGAGATCCTTGTAGTTAGTAATAGATTTTCAAAAGGTATATCCATCTATAGGATCTTCTTCCCATAGGAAATCATCCACTTCCACTCCTTCCAAGTATTTATCTTTGATAATTCTTGCCCACTCACCATTTTCCTTCAATAGTCACTAGCCCATTTTTACCAATAGGGATCTATTCATATATTTAATGCTTCAAAGGTGGAGGCCTCTATTTACTTTTGGGAGGCAAACTTTTTCCCAAGTAATAAGGTTATATCTTAATCTTTCTTCAATGCCCCTCCATAAGAAGTTTTTTTGAATTTATTCAATTTTAAAGGCCACTTTCAAAGGTATTTTAAAAAATGACATATGTTAAATAGGAATGATTTAGATTGATGCCTTGAGTAGTTGGTATTTCCCTACTTGAGTAAGAAGGTGGCCCTTTCATCTCACCAGTTTCCTTTGGATATGATCAATGAGAAGGTTCTAAATCTCAAAATCCATTTTTCCTTCAAAGAGAGGGATGCCTAAATGTATTCTTGACATATTTCCCACTTAGTAGTCAAATATTCTGGAAATTCTTTTATACTGGAAGAAAGGGGTGTTAATTAAAAAGGGATCTCTTTTAAAAGTTGATACACTGATTGGAGACATTTTCATATTTTTTTAGAATGCATTTTAATTACTTCAATTCCTCAATAGAGGATTATCCTAAAATGATTATGTCATTAGCAAAATATTCATGTGTGATTGGATCTATATTTAGAGCCACTAAGATTTATGTAATCAGTCCATGAGTGTGGGCTTTCAGCAGGGTTCTACCCAACATTTTTTCTGGAATGATAAAGAGGTAAGGAGATAGGGGTCACCTTATCTTAGTCCTCTTGAATTAGGAAAAAAACATTTTAGAACACCATTTATTGTAATAAAAAAACTAGGAGTGGCAATACAGTTCTAGATAATCTTCCTATTGTCTTGGTTCAAACCCAACCTTTCTAAAATCTATAAGAGAAATCGTCAGGAGACCTGATTGTAGGATTTTGACATATCCAACTTGATCAACATGCCCTAGCTTGAGGATCTAGATATGGAATGAAGGGCCTCATGAACTATAACTATGTCATCTATAATTTACCTGCTAGTCACAAACACCCTTATTGCTCCCTATGACTTTATCAATGAGATATTACATGCATTTTACCAAGATAGAGGAGCATATTTTGTATATGGTATTACAAAGGATAATGGGCCAAAAGTCCTGAACATTAGTAACCACCTATTTTTTTAGAATCAAAACAAGGAAAGTGTTATTGATTTCCTTGAGTATAGATTTTGATTGAAAAAATTATCTAGCAGTAGCTTCGACCTCCAGATGAACAATGTCCTAGAATTTTTGGAAAAAAAGTAGATGGAACCCATCATGTCTCAGTTCTTTGAATCCCTCCATTGAAAATACCAGACTTTTTATTTCCTCATTAGAAGTAACCTTGGTGATGGAGACATTATTAGTAACTAAGAAGATTTATCAAAATTGTTGAGTGTGGAGGCTGCCAGACGATCATTTGGTTTGCATTCTTCTAAGAAGAGATTTTTAAAAAAATTAATTGTATGTTAGGAGATATCATCTCATTTCTGTTGATAGCCCCATTTTCCATTTGTAATTGGGATATTCTATTGATGTTCATGTGTCTAATTTCAGAGTGATGGAAGAATTTATTATTCTTGCCATCCTCCTTCAGCCATAAGCATCTGTACTTTTGTTTCCAAAAGGCTTCCTCTCTTGCTTCCAAGTTATAAAATTATCAAAGAAGTTATTTTTCCTTAGAAATCATGTGATCATTGTAGCTTCCTGAAGCACAGAGATCTTTAATATCCATAATTTATGCTTTAAGGGCCTTTTTCTATAAGAATATATCACTAAAAACTTCCTTATTCCAAATTTTTAACTTTATTTTGAGGAAACTAAGTTTTTTAGTAAGAATAAACATGGTGGTTCCCAAGAAGCGTTCTTTCCACCACTCTTTTATGGACTCCATGAGATTGGGATGTAGAATCCATATGCTTTAAAACTTGAAGGGGAAACATTTAGGTTTTGAAATATTGTCTCCTTAAAAAACCAAGGGATTATGATTAGACCCAATTTTGGGTAAGGAAGAAATCCTATTAGAGAAATGGATGTCAGAGTTTAAGGAAATCATAACTCTATATAGATGAACCTAGATCAAGTTTTCCCCTATCCTTATGTTGGACAACATAAAAGGATTTCCATTTAGGTCCACATCCACTAAACCTACCTTTGAAATGAAGTCGTTAAACTCTATCATGTTATCAGTGAGGTCTTAAAGGCCCCCTTTTCTCCCTAGGTGTGAGGGGGGTGTTAAAGTATCCAACATCAATCTAGTTCCAATTAACATGGGTCCTTTGAAAATCTAGCAAGCTTTTCCAAAGAAGGTTTCTATCAAATTTTGTATTTGGGGCATAAACATTGGTTAGAATCCATCTATCATTACTACGAAGATCCATAAAAAAATAGAAATTTTATGGTTAGATTTCCAAGGAGGTCTCCTCTCAAGAAATCTTGGTTCTAAAAACCACTCGAAGTGCCAGTCGACTTAGAGGATAGGACTTGAGCATTTCTTCATATTCTTACTACACATGCTTTAAGAACATAATCAGCCATTTTTGTTTCTTGAATGATAAGGATAGATAGAATAACCATTTTAATAAGATTGTAAAGGGTCTTTTATTTCCTAGGGTTATTTAAACCCCTTACATTCCAAGAAAGGATTTTCATTTCTTATCCTAATGGATCTTAAGAGTTTGTTGGGAGAACTTAACAATATCTTTAGTTATGTATAAGTTCCTTGTGACCATCCTTGGGGATCTTCCCACAGGTTTAGGGGTACCACCAATGTTGGTTTTTTCCTACCTATTTTATTTTTGGAATTATTTACAAACCCATCATCTGAGGGAAAGTCCTGGGGGGACAATATTTTAGAAAATTGTCCTCAGTCTTTGCAATGATCCAATGATTTCAAGAAGGGGGAGATGGGGGAGCCTCAAGGGGAGGGGGAGGGAAAGGGAAATCCAAGTAGTCAAAGAGGGGGATTTTTCATGCAAGAGCTTGAGCAAACTTAGAAAGTGGGGTAGGTGGATGAGAACCCAAGGAAAGGGGGGAGGAGGAGGGGGAAGGGAAAGGCACCATAGAGGAGAATAAATGGGGTGAGAGGGATTTATTCCAAATGTTTAATGTGTAAACCATATAATTTTTTTATTATCTTTAATCAATCGATGAAATGAGTAAGAATGACATATATGATAATAATGAAGTAATCAGCACACAAATTTTCCAATATTGTTATTTACTCTCACGGTTACCATGATAGAATGATGGATGAATTTTTTTAGACTGAGATGGATAATTTTTAGAATACAAGCTTCTAATGAAGACATAATATTTAGAATCTAGAAAATAAAAAAATGACAAGATACCTATCCACATTCATTGAAAAATGCTTTGAATTGAAACTTAATGATTCTTAATCAAAAAGATTTAAAAACTTGAGAAGATTGAATAAGTTAAACATTTATAAATATTTGGAAAAGTTGTGGAGGTAATTATTATTTGGGATAAAGTGTATATAGATAAGGACTCGGTTTGGAATGCAAGGTGGTAAGCTGAACTTGGATAAATAAGTGGTTGAATATAAGTAAACTTTGTTGAAATTTATCATCTTTCAATTTTAATTATTCTTTCTAAATAGGTGCTTTCTTTTATATATCTAAATTTAAGTAAAAAAATTTCAAAATATTGTAGTTTAATTAGTTAGGATGATATTTTCTTGTATCCATATATTAAGGTACAAATACCTTTAGATACCTAAAATGAAGATTAAACGGTTAAGGCTAGAATCATTCTCTAGGTGATTTTGATACAATGGATGTCCCTTACTCATGGCTACTTAAACAAAGGAGCTCACTAATTTAGATGTACGATTACTCGACATTGTAAATCCACTATATCTGACATTCTATATAATTCAATGATTCCATTTAATGCCTTTAATTATACATTCAAATTAAATTAAACAATAAATCATAATTTGTAATTGTTATTTTTATTTAATGGAAACTAATTTTAGATTATTATTTTTTGTAAGATTCTTATTTTTCTAAAATTATTGCTTTTAATAGAAATAAAATGTTATATATACATAATATTTAATTAAAAAAGGGTCATGAGGGCACACATCCCTATAAAAAAACCCTTTCATTCCATATCACACATTTTTAAATTTTGTACAAAATATTATAAATTAAAAAATGGCCAAAAATTCTAGTGATTTGTTTTAATTTAAATTTTACTATGAGATTTTTAATTGTGCATAATCATATGAGTTATTCCTTTTGAAACAATGGGTACAAATTGTTGCTACCAAAGGTGTAATGTAATGCCAATAGGTGTGAATAAAGGAAAGGTATTGATATAAAAAAATGCATCTCTAAATCGAAAGAGTAATATAACATAAAATACCTTACATAAAAATTAAGTACTAACATTATTCACCAAAAAAAATTAGTGTTTTATTGGTATGTATATGGAAGGAAAATAGTGTATAAAACTCTCAAAGTAATACTATTCAGTTATGTATATGGCAGGAAAATAGAGTGCATAAAACTCTCCATGTAACATATGTAGTGAAATGGAAATTAACATCCTATAACAAGACAACATAGATATGAAAATATTATAATCCATTTATAGCCAAGTTATCATTTTAAAGGAGAGATTACATTCTCATATTATCAAAATTATCATTAGAATTGTGTCAAGTCACCTTTATTTCTATATGTTTGAGTTTGGCTATTAGGATGGTATAAATTTACCATTTGTTTTTTCTTGGCATTTTAATATTGTTTTTTGTATATGTTTCTCTATGGTGTTTTGTATATTTGAGTTATGTTTAACGACTTAGTTGCAATTTGTCTTTGATTTTTTATGTATATTGAAGATAAAGAGACTATATTTTGGTTTCTTATCTCTAACATTCGACTGAAAAACATCTTCTCCACTCAATCAAGGGAATTTTGAGGGAAATAAAAAAATTGTAAGCATTGATTATGTCAAGATGGACATGAGAAGTAAATTTAAATAAAAAATTACATCACACTATAATTAATCTCATGGGATTTGTTCAAGATAAAGGAATAGTTAAGAATTGGCTACTATTATTATTCCACCTAAGTGATTTAACATTTTTGGGTTTACTATATAAAACCTATGTTTAGACTAAAGGGCTGAGATTTCTAAATAAGTTAAATATAATTAAATTAATTAAGCACTAATTTTTTATAGAATTTGACCTTATTTTACTTTATAAAAATAGTAAAAATAGGTATAAATAAAGACTTATCTATAAATTAGTTGTCATAGATTATCTAAGTTCTAAAAACTAGGTTTTTGATAGTTTTAAGTGTTGTCAAAAATATTATGGTGTTCATCTACACATTGGACATTAGTGCTTAGTATGAATAGTAGTTCAATGCTTGTGTCATGTCTTTTAAGTGGTGATAGTGTCCTATTTATAAGACTATTCCTATTTTCTAGGAGTAACTACACCTATTTTTTATGCCATGTTCTTACGCACATGAAATCTAGAGCTCTATGTTGTGCCTAGAAAACCTAGTTTAGTGTGAAAATCCTAATTCTCCATACAAGTATGGTATAAGAAATATTTATGTGTTCCTTAGTAGGATAGTTGGACATCATCCAAACCCCATTGTGAAGAGAGTTACCTACATACCAATACTTTGAAAAGGGATCAATCCTAATGTAGTTCTCCCAATTAGTGCTTGATACAAGTGCAAATGAATGCTAGAATGAGAGTGGACTTGGATTCTTTAAATGTACTTGAGCTTTGAAATCTTTGAAAACTGGGCTTAGGGCTATTGTAGATGGTAATATGTAGAAGTAGGAGAGAATATGGATCAAATACCTTAATTTTACTCAACTTGTCTTTGTTTTGAATGTGATTTTGTATCTATTTTCTATTTAATTAATAGAGGTCAATTAGACTTGTATTTATAGATTTCTATAGCTTTTGTGGATAAGAAAATATGATTAGTTTGACCTTAGGAAGGGCACATGTTTGAAAAATTATTTTTTGGGAAGAGCTAGGGCTAAGGATAGTATCATCCAATTGGGGACAATAGTGCCATGTGGTTTTAGTGTCTCAAATGTGATGATAGTGTCAACTTGGAAGACTGTTGAGAAAATTGGGTTGAGATCTGAAAATATAGTTCTAGTACTATGTTTTGGCTGATTATAGGTGACTGTGGTTTACATAATGACTGTAAAAGTGTGTCTAAAACTCTAGGATAGGATTAGGGATAAGCTAGGAATATGGTAACTCAAGTAATACTCTTAGTATCTAATTAACATTTTTAGATGATTACATCCCCCCCATTTATGTTAATAATGTAACAAAGCAAAATGACTAGTATAAAGAAAAAAGAAGCATACTTGGACTTAACTTTGAAGTGAATCCCACATAACTGAGTTTAACTATGTGAATATGGGTTTGTATATGTGGAACATGATCTAAAATAATCTCTTACAATGAAATATGCAAAAATAAGTCCTTACTTTAGATATGATCAAAAGTAAAAAACTATGTTGAAATAATGTAACTAAGTAAAATTGAGTAAAGAGAGAGGAAATGGACAAATACACCTAATTGGGTACATAACCAATGCATTAACTTGGTGACAACCTATATATGTGAGTGTACATAGTGATCATATCATTGAATATCTTGGACTAAGTTTATGACTTGCTCAATTATCTTATGGGTGGCTCAAGAACTCAATCTGATTTTGACTCCATCATTTCCCACCCCTACTTGGTAAATTTTGATCTCTATGGATAACTTGGATAATACTATAAGTGTGTATAACCCTCTCATGTAGGTGGCTTAACAACTCAAGTAGGTCATGACTCCATCATTACCCACCTATGTTGAGTAGATGCATCTGTAACTGAGCTACACAAAGTGTTAAAAGTATCTAACTAAATAAATCTAAATACGTATATGGCTTCGTGGCCACTCAGGTATATTAGGCAACTCTAGTCCACTCAATAATTCCAACCAATAAAGATGGAGTAATGCATGAATCTGGTGACAACCTAGAATGAGATAGCATGTGTATATCGTGTATAAAATAACATGGAGTTTTCCATTCCATCTAAATAATTTATGTGTAGTTTAGTATATAGAAACTAATGTGTCACACACATACCCAAAATATGGTATCTTAGTATAGTGAATCTAAACTACATATGTATAAGTTAAATTTATGTAACTTAACTGAATATGGGAGAGATCACACTGCACATGGTTCCCTCGAATCTAAGCAACTAGTATGAATCTAGGTTGAAATGAATGTAATTGAGAAAAATATAAATATAATTATCAAACCTATGATTATATCTATGTAAATATGTATTTTATTTGGTGTACTAGTTTTAATGATCCAAACTATCCTAAATTTAAGGATACTGATAGTAGTTCACTATAGTGATAGTGTCCCAATCTGGGTGCTAATGTTTATCTAGTCTGATGTTAAAGTGATCTGAACTAAATTTTGAGTCTCTATTCTATTTTGTGTTTGACCTGAGTCTAATGTCTAAAAAAGAACCTATGTGCTAAAATATATCTATGAATATAAATTTATGATCTTGATCTCTATGACAAACCCTTGTGAATGCCCCTTATTTTGAGGGTAGTTTTGAAATATGTGTAAGAGATACCCTTTAAATAAGTAACTCTATAAAATATATTAGCTTGAGCATGTTCATGATATTCTAATATAATGTACAAACATAACATTAAAATGTAAATAAATCTGAACATAAGTAGGTAATGTAAGGTGTATGTTATAATTTAGCAGTGCATAATGCTGTCAAAATAGATGTAATCTGAGTATAACCAGAAAATATGAGTAACTACCTAGGTATATTGAGCATGATTTTCATCATGACACCCAAGTGGGAAAGGTAGATGCATGAGGTTTCTCATGGCATCAAAAATCAGTGTGTGTAACAAGAAAATACAAGTATCATGGCATATAATCATACAAGAAATCATACATACAAGCACATGAGGCATGAAAAAGATAGGCCAACAAGCCACAATATAAGGGACATGTGCACATGTCACTAAATTTGAGAATGAAGACATACAAGGACATGTTTAAATGTCCACATATGCAATCAATAAGAAATTTGGCATAGAGACACATAGAATGACAAGTTCAAATGTATGCATTTAGAAGAAGTAAAATCACACACAAGGGACATGGGCACATGTCCAAGGCATACAAATAAATAAGTGGCATAGAGACAAATAAAAATGGAATATTAAAATGCATTTGAATATCGAAGAAGCATAGGAAACACAATCAAGTCTAATCTAGGAAAACTAGAAATGAAAAAATGTGAAACAGTATAATACAAATCTATGTAGATGATAGGATGAATATTTACTGAGTGTAATTAGTGATAGTCAATAAAAAATATGAGAAATAAGGAGCAATGATCAATAATAATTTAAATCAATACATAAATTGGAATGTATAGTATGTAAAGATAAAACCTAGTTATATAAACTATATGGGATGACACCAAGTGGGTGGATACATCAAATATATAAACCTAGATCAATGTCAATGCCCCCCATGGGTAGATGATAGCTAGTCTAGATCAATGTAGTAGACTGGAGTCCTATCTGGAATCTATAATCACTTGACAAGAATAAGTGAATCATATGTGTATGATAAAATTGACTATACTAGGATGGATAGCAATATGCAATATCTGCCAACTAGTAGAAATGTAAACATATCAGTGCATAAAATCTATAAGATTTTATGGTTTTGAAATATTTGAATGTTTTTTTATTTTAACATGTTATATTATTTTTGTGTTTTTTGATTATAAGCTATGTACAAAAAATGAAAATAAAATATGTACAAGGAGTCAGAAAGAGAAAGAAGTATGTACTATTCAATTAAAAATGAAAATTTCATCTTTTTATATGTAGAATTTCCTTAGATGCATGATGTTTAGTGGATTTTTGAATACCTTTCCATTGCATGAAGCTATAAAATATAATTTTGGGCTAAGCTTTATGGTGATGATGTATGGTCTAATCCAATTAGTTTTAAACTTTCATTTGTTTTCTTCTTTGGCATTGGCATTTTTGAGATTTTCTTTCAATAGCAGATCATTGATTTCAAATTCTTTGTTGTGGAACTTGTTGTTATAGGTTATATGGATTCACTTCTAATAAGCTCTTAGATGTTATGTGGCTTAGATATGTGTATGATCCAATTGTTCTAGTTCATGGAGACGTCATTCTCTATATTGGTCATTTGTGATGAGTCCTTTTAAAAAGAACTGTAAATATGGTATTTCTAATTCTAATGGAATAACGATTATGTCTCATATATAAGTAAATAAGGAGTAACTCTTGTTGGTGTACGTATATTTATGTGGTAATCCCAAAGTGCATAGATGAGTTGATTATGATAGTCATCACTAAATTTGGTGGCTTTTTTTATTGAGAATGTTGTTGATTATCTTATTCATTGCCTCTGATTGACAATTACCCTGTGGGTAGTATGGTGTAGAGAATGTGTGTCATGTTTTTTATTTGGCACAAAACTTTTTCACTATTTTTTTCTTTAAAGATGTTCTATTATCTATAATTATGGTTGTTGATTGATCGAATCTGGAAATAATATTGGTCATGAGAAATAAACAAATAGCATCCCCTTTATTTTTTGTAATGGGATTACTTCTACCAAATTTATAAAATGCTCTATTGTTGTGATAATTAATTTGTGTCCTCTTGCTGATTTTGGGGTTATCTTACCTATTAGATCAAAACCCCATAACATGACTGGCCATAGCAATATGATAGGTTGAAGTTGTTGTGAAAGTACATGGTGTAAGTTTCTATGGAGTTGACATTTGTCACATATTTTTGCATATTCTTGACATTATGGTTTCATGGTTGGCCAATAGTAGCCTTGTCTGAGTAACTTGTAGGACATTGCCATACTACTGAGATAACCATCACATTTATTGGCATGTATCTATCAAATAGCTAGTTTAGCTTTTTCAATTGTTAAACATTAGAGAAAGTGTCTATAAAAAGATAGTTTGAATAAAACACCACAAATGATGACATATATAAGATAATTTGATTACAATTTATGCTTTTCATTCTTTGTAGAAGTGTCTGGCATGATAGATTTATTCAAAAAGTTATATATATTGAATAACCATTCAAATAATTTTGAACTATGTATGGTAGCTAGTACTATTAGAATGATAAGGTCTACAAGAGACACTGATGGATATTGTATTCATTTAATTGTAAATAGAGATTTTTTTGTATCTATCTCTATGAGAATAAATTATGCTACACTTTCCATTGAATCGACATGATGATTATCTTTATGTGGGATGTTCTCAATAAATAAATCATCAAACGGAGTACGTAGACACTAGACTATGTCCTTATTAGGAATCAAGTGTTCTTATTTTATTTGGTAAACATTTGTGACTTGATTGAATATTAATTTGGAGTCCCCATTTTATTTGATTGATTTTATCTTGAGAGATTAGGTTGATTGAAGGCCTAAGATGAGAGCATTATATTCCATGATATTGTTGATGCAAGATAAACTAAGATGGTATACAAGAGGTACCATGTGTCCCAAAGCTTTGATGAAAATAATTCCAACACTAGCACTAGATGAACATATAGAGCCATTGAAGAACATTATCCATGTGTTTGTAGTGGTATTGTATGATGTGAAATAATCTCTAAAATCATTGTTAATAAGATTTATATCTAGTAATGGAGTTGTTGCCATTTAGTCTACAATGATTTGTCCTTTTATATATTTTTTTAAATGATTTTGAGGTAAAATTCAATAAGTAAGACAACCCATTTTCCAATACAAACCAAAATATGTGGTTTTTACATGAGGAATTTTAAGGGATCAAACTTAGTAATGATCTATGTTTCATTGTTAATTATGTAGTGATGAAGTTTCTAAGTAGTGAAAAGTAGTGATAAATAAAGATTTTCAATTACTAGATAATTTTTATCATAGTCAACTAGTGTGTAATTGATGTAGTAAATTTATTTTTATTTATGTTGGTCATCGTGTTGTGCTAAGAGTGCCCCTAATGCATGATATATTGTTAAAAAGTAAATTAGGAGTGGTTTTTCAGGTATAGGTAAAACCAAGATGGGAGGGTTGAGCAAGTATTACTTAAGTGTATCTAAGATCTCTTAACATGTGAGATCCCACTTAAATTACACATCCTTTTTAAGTATTCTAGTGAATGGTTGGGTTTTATCTACAAATTGTGCCACAAATTGATGAATTACCTAAGTTTTCCCTTGGAGGAATCAAATTTATTTCAGATTAGTATGAGGAGGCATATCCATGATTACTTTGACCTTCTTAGAGTCAACATATATGTCTTGTTGAGATATAATCAATCCCAAAAGTTTCCCTGAGTAAAATACAAAGAAACATTTCTTACGGTTGAGTCAAAAATTTTATTCTATGATTCTTTAAAATATTTATGACAAATTGATTACATGATGTTATCATTATTTTGATTTTTTCAACAAATCATCGACATAATCTTCGACTGTCTTATGAATGAAGTCATGAAAGATATGTCTCATAGTGTGTTGGTAAGTGTCACTAGTGTTTTTTAATCTAAATGTCATGACTATATATCAAAATGTTCCCCATGGTGTTGTGAAATGAGTCTTTTCCTTATCTTCATCTTCTATCTTGATTTGATTATACCTGGCAAGACCATATATAAAAAAGAGCATCTCATAGCTAGTTGTGGAGTTAACTATCATATCAATGTTTGGTAAATGGAAATCATCTTTTAGACATGCTTTGTTGAGGTATCTAGGGTCACAATAACATCAAATGTGTCTATTAGATTTGACAACCAGAACTATATTTACAACCCACTATGGATGGATGACTAGTTGAATGAAACTAGCATCTAAAAACCATTGGATTTCACATTTAATAAGGAGATATACTTTAGGATGCATTTTGTGAATATTTGTCTTTACTATTTTGGAATCAGGATACAATGTAATTTTGTGTACTATGATTAAGGGATCTATGTTAGGCATATTGAAATATGCCCATGCAAATACTTCAAGAAAATCAATTAAAAATGGATGAATGTCCATTCCTTTAGATTTATGTAATGTGATAGCCAAGAGTATGATGCAAGGATCGATTTTAGTGACATAATTAAATTTTACTATTTCTTAATTGAGCAATGTAGATCAATCTAAAGTATATGGTGTTGTAGGGATTAAATTGCCTGTGTCAGGTAACACATGATCTAAAAATTTTGAATGTTCACTAAAGTATGCCTGAGTACTTTTAGAATGAGTAAACCTATTATTATGATAAAATTAATGGATATCCTCATATGCACCCATGAATTCTAAGAGAGCTTCATCATTAGATAGCTCATCAAGAACTAGTAGATATGGTAAAATTGTATCGTCAATGAGGTCAGGGTATATGATTGAAAGTGTATAAACATGGTTCATTATATAAATTGCTCATGGAATAGGTGGAAAACTTATGATGATTTTGGAGGCATTGTGAGAAAATATGGAATTATATGTATCATTTCTATATCCAAGCCCTTGTTTATCCTATTGATCATATGCTTTAATGGGATTTAGAATTCCCTATTAATTTTTACCAAGGCCCTAACCTTTTTAACCCATCTTTGAAACTATCACACTATGAAAGGTGAAGTAAAATTATTTCCTTATATAATAGAAATTTTTGGTGGAGTTGTGTTTGTATTTTAAGTTATACCAAGTGGTGGTGTAGTATCAAAATGTGGTGATGGTGTTAAACATCTGCATCTCTATGTTATTCCTAGAAAACCTGATTTAGTGTGCAAAACCTAATCTTCCTTACAAGTATGGCATGAGAAATATATGTCTGTTCATTAGTAGTATAATTAGACATATTCAACACCCTATTATGAAGAGAGTTTCCTACATACCAATACTCTAAAAAGGGATCAATACCAATGTAGTTCTACCACCTAGTGTGTGATGTAAGTACAAGTGAATGCTAGAATGAGAACGTACTTAGATGCCTTAAATTTACTTGAGATTTGAAATCTTTGAAAACTAGGATTAGGGTTGTTGTAAATGGTAGTATTCAAAAGTATGGAAGAATAGGGATAAAATACATTTCTTTTACTCAACTTGTCTTTGATTTGAATGTGATTTTGCATCTATTTTTTATCCAATGAATAAAGGTTAATTATACTTGTATTTATGAAGTATTTTAGCTTATGCAAATAAGAAAATATGCTTAGTCTAACCTTAGGAGGGGCACATTTTTGAAAAATTATTTGTCAGGAAGAGTTAGGGCTAAGGATAGTGGCACCTAGCTGGGGACACTAGCACCATGTGGCTATAGTGTCCCAAATGTGGTGTTAATGTCTACTTGGTAAACTACTGAGAAAGCTAGGTTGGGATCTAAGAAGATAGTTATGGGACTATGTTTTGGCTAGATATAGGTGTTTATGGTCTTCACAATGATTGTAAAAGTGTGTCTAAGACTCTAGGATATGTCTAGTGCAAATATAGGAATAGGTTAACTCAAGTGAAACTCTTAGCATCTAATTACCACTTTTAGGTGATTACATCACCCACCTTTATGATAGTATTCAAACAAATAAAACTGAATAGTATAAATGGGAAAAAATGCATACCTGGAATTACTTTAGAAGTGAAGCCTACATAGCTTAGTCTGAGTATGAAAATTTAGGTCTGTATATAAGTGAAACATGATCCAAATCAATATCCTACAATGAAACATGCAAAAATCAGTCCTTACTTAAGAGATGATCAAAAATAAAAAGACTTGATGAAATAATGTAATTAAGTAAAACTGAGTAAAGAGAATGGAAAGGAATGAATACACTTTATTGGGTATAAAAACCAATGCAAGAACCTAAGGAAAACCTATGTGTGTGAGTGTACATAGTGATAATATCATTGAATTTATTGGACTAAGCTAATGGATTATTCAATCCTCATATGGGTGGCTCAAGAACTCAATCTAGTTTTGACTCCATCATTTCCCACCTCTGCTCGATGGATATTGATTCTATTAATATCTTGGATAAGATTGTAAGAGTGTCTAGCCATCTCATGTAGGTGGATCAAGAACTCAAGTAGTCCATGGCTCTATAATTTCCCACTAGTGTGAAGTAGATGCATTTATAACTAAACTGCACCAAGTGTTGAAAGTATCTAATTGAGTAAATCTAACTATGTATTTGGCTCCATGGCCACTCGGGTATATTAGGATGCTCTAAGCCACTCAAGAATTATAACTACATATGGAGTAAGGCATAAATCTGGTGAAAACCTAGAATGTGATAGCAAGTGTATAAAATGTAGAGAATGACATGGAATTTTTCATTCCATCTTATCAACTTGTGTGTAGTTAAGTATATAGAAACAAATATGCCATGTACATGCCCCCAATCTAGTATCTAAGTATACTGAATATAAACTAAGTATGTAATAACTGAATCTATGTAACTAAAATAAATGTGAGAGTGATCATGTCATGCATGATGCCCCTAAATCTAAGAAACTAGTATGAATTTAAGCTAAAATGAATGTAATTGAGAAAAATCTAAACATATCTATCAAACCTATGACTATATCTATTTAAATATGTATTATACTTGGTGTACTGGTCTAAATAATTTAGACTATCCTAAAGCTGGGGTTAGTGGATAGTAGTGCCCTTTAGTGGAAAATAGTACCCCATGGTGATAGTGTCTCAATTTGGGCACTAATGTTTGCCTAGTTTAATTTTTGAGTGATTTGAATTGACTTCTAATTCTATGTTCTATTTTGTGTCTGCCCTGGGTCTAATGTCTGAAACTAAGCCTATGTGGTGAAATGCATCTATGAATATCAATGTAGGAAAATAATCTCTATGGAAAACCCTTATGAATGCCCCCTCTTTTGAGGGTAGTTATGAAATCTATGTAATAACTTCTCTCTAAAGAAGTAACTCTACAAAATGTGTTAGCCAGAGCATGTGCATGTTATTCTAATATAATGTACAAACATAACTTCAAAATGTAAATGAATTTGAGAATAAGTAGGTAATGAAAGATGTATGTTATAATATATCATTGCATAAAGGTGTCAAGAGAGACGTAATACATAATCAACAAATCTAAGTAACTACTAGGTGGATTGGGCATGATGTCCATCATGACACCCAAGTAGGAAGGATAGATGCATGAGGTCCCTAATGGAATTGAAAATTGGTGTGTGTGTGTGTGTGTGTGTGTGTTTGTGTGTGTGTGTGTGTGTGTGTGTGTGTGTGTGTGTGTGTGTGTGTGTGTGTGTGTGTGTGTGTGTGTGTGTGTGTGTGTGTGTGTGTGTGTGTGTGTGTTTGTGTGTGTGTGTGTGTGTGTGTGTAACAATAAAATATAAGTGTCACAGTGTAAAATCATACAAGTAAGCATACATACAAGAATATGAAGTACATAAAAGATAGGCCAAAGGTCCACAATATAAAGGACATGGGCACATGTCACTAAATAGAATAATGAAGACATACAAGGACATGTTCAAATGTCCACATACATAAGTAACAAGCAATTTGATGTAGAACCACATAAAAGGACATGTTCAAATGTCTGCATATAGAAGTAGGAAAAGCACACACAAGGGAAATGGGCACATGTCCAAGGCATAAAAATAGAGAAGTGGAGTAGAGCCAAAGAATAATGGCATATTCAAATTTCTTCAAAGATGGAATAAGCATAGGAAACACAATCAAGAATAATCTAGGAAAATTAGAAAAGAAAGCATGTGTAACAGTGTAGTATAAATATATGTAGATTCTAGGATGAATATATAGTGAGTTAACTAGTGATAATCAAAAAAATATATGAGGAATGAGGAGAAATGATCAATATCAAGATAAATCAATGCATAAATTGAAATGTATAGTATTTAAGTATAAAACTTAGTTATAGAAACTATGTATGAGATGCCCCCAAGTAGGTAGATGTATCAAATGTATAAACCCAAATCAGTGTAAATGCCCCCAATGGGTAGATGATAACTAGTTCGGATTAGTGTAGTGGACTAAAGTCATGTCTAGAATCTACAAGCACTCAACAAGAACAAGTGAGTCATATGTGTATGATAAAATCAACTATACTAGGATAGTTAGCAATATTCAATATCTAGCAAGTAGTTGAAATGTAAAAATAGAAAAGCATACAATCTATAAGATTTTATGTTTTTGAAATATCTGAATGTTTTTATATTTAACATATTATATTATTTTTATGTTTTATGAGTATAAGCTATGTACAAGCAAATGAAAATAAACTATGTATAATGAGCAAGAGAGAGAAATAAGTATGTAAAATTCAATTGAAAATGAAAAGTTCATATCTTTATATGTATAATTTCCTTAGTCCATGATTTTTAGTGGATTTTTGATTGTCTTTCCATCAAGGGAAGCTAGATGATATATTTTATAGCTAAGCTTTTTGGTGATGATGTATGGTCCGATCCAATTGGGTTTAAACATTCCTTTATTTTCTTCTTTGGAATTGACATTTTTGATATTTTCTTTCAATACCAGATCATTAATTTTGAATTATTGATTATGGAATTTGTTATTATAGGTTCTTTGGATTTACTTTTGATAAACTTTGAGATGTTATGTGGCTTGGATACATGTATGATCTAATTATTCTAGTTCATGGAGACATCATTCTCTGTATTGTTCATCTGTGATGAGTCAATTTAAATAGACCCATAAATATGGGGCTTCTAATTCTAATAGAATAATAGATTATGTGCCATATACAAGTAAATAAGGAGTAGCTCCTATTGGTGTACGTATACTTGTGTGGTAATCCAAAACTGCATAAATGAATTTATTATACCAGTCATCACCAAATTTGGTTACTATTTTGCTAAGAATGTTGTTGATCATCTTATTCATTATCTTTGATTGACCATCACCTTGTGGGTATTATGGTGAAGAGAATGTGTGTCATATTTTGTATTGTCACAAAACTTTTTCATTATTTTGTTCTTAAAATCTGTTCCATTATCTATACTTATAGATACTAGGAGACTAAAGTAGGAAATAATATTGGTCATGAAAAATTGGTAAATATCCACCCCCTTTATTGATTTTAATGGGATTGCTTCTACTAAATTTGTAAAATATTATATTTCTATGATAATGAATTTATGGCCTCCTACTAATTTTGGGTTTATCTTACCTATTAGATCGAAGCCCCATAATATGAATGACACAGTGATACGATAGGTTGAAGTTGTTATAAAATTGCATGGTGTAAATTTATATGGCAATGACATTTGTCGCATAGTTTTGCATATTCTTGACATTCTTGTTTTATGGTTGGCCAATAGTATCCTTGTCTGAGTAACTTGTGGGACATTGCCTTACCATTGAAATGATAACCACATTCGCTATCGTGTATCTATTAAATAGCCATTTTAGCTTCTTTAGTTGTTAAACATTAGAGCAAGTGTTTGTCAAAAGATCATTTGAATAAATCACCACCAATTATGACATATCAAAGATAATTTCATTGTAATTTATACTTTTCATTCTTTGTAAAATTATTTGGTGTGATAGATTTATTCATATATATATATATATATATATATATATATGAGAACCATTTAGATAGTGTTGAATTGTGTGTGGTAACTAGTACTATTAGAGTAATAAGGTCCACATGGGACACTGATGGAGATTGTAATCATTTAATTTTAAATAGAGTTTGTTATGCATCCATCTCTATGGGGATAAATGATGTGGCACTTGCCATTGCATTGATGTGATGGTTGCATTTGTGTGGGATGTTCTCAATAGAGAAATCATCAAATTTATTGCATAGACAATTTAACATGTCCTTATAAGGAATCAAGTATTCTTATTTTGTTTGTTAAACATTTGTGACTTTATTGATAATTAATTTGGAGTCCCCATAAACTTTGATTGACTTTATCTTGAGATCTTGGGATGCTTGAAGTCCTAAGATGAGAGCTTTATATTCTATGATGTTGTTGGTGCAAGAAAAACTAATTCAATATGCAAGAGGTACCATGTGTCCCATATGATTGATGAAAACAATTCCAATGCCAACATCAGATGCATATCTAGAGCCATCAAAGAATATTATCCATGTGTCCATATTGGTAGTTTATGATGTGAAATAATCTCTAAAATCATTGTTAATAAGATTTGTATCTAATAATAGAGATACTACCAATTATCTTGTGATGATTTCTCCTTTTACATATTTTTATAATATGATTTTGAGGTCAAATTCAGTAACATAGCCCATTTGGTAATACGACCGAAAATATATGGTTTTGACATGAGGAATTTCAAGGGATTGACCTTGGTAATGATCTATGTTTTGTTTTTAATCATGTAGTGATAAATTTTTTGAGTAGTGAATATTAGTGCTAAATAGAGATTTTCAATTACTAGATAATTTCACTTATAGTCAACTAGTGTGCAGTTGATGTAGTAAATTGCTCTTTCTTTATGCTAGTCATCATCTTGTGTTAGGAGTGCCCCCAATGCATGATCTATTATAGAAAGGTAAAGTAGAAGTGGTTTAGTAGATCTATGTGGAACCAATATGGGAGGGTTGAGAAAGAATTGATGAAGTGTATCCAAGCTCTCTTAACATGTGAAATCCCACTCAAGTTGCACATCCTTTTTATGTAATTTAGAGAATGATTGGGTTTTATTTTTGAGTTATGACAGAAATTGATGAATTTCCTAAATTTTCCCTTGGAGGGATCGAATTTATTTCATATTAGTATCAGGAGTCATATCCATGATTTCTTTGACCTTATTAGTGTCAAATTCTATACCATGTTGAGATATAAACAACCCCAAATTTTTCCCTAAGGAAACTCCAAAGACACATTTTTTAGGGGTGATTCAAACATTGTATTTTTTTAGTATTTCAAAGGTTTGTTGTAAATCAATTACATGATGTTGTCATTCTTTTGATTTTTCCAAAAAATTATCCACATAATCATTGAATACTTTATAAATGAGGTCATGAAATATATGTGTCATTGAGCGTCGGTAAGTTTCACTACTATTATTTAATCCAAATGGCATGACTATATAGCAAAAGGTGCCCCATGGTGTTGTGAAATAATTCATTTCATGATCTTATTTTGCTATCTTGATTTGATTATATACCTGGTAAAACCATCCAAAAAAGAGAGCATCTCATAGCTAGTTATAGAATTGACTATCATATTAATGTTTGGTAAATGGAAATCATATTTTGGACATGTTTTTTTGAGTTCTCTTGGGTGACAAAAAACATCATATTTGTCCATTAGGTTTGACAACTAGAACTTTATTTTCAACCCACTATAGATGGGTGACTAGTCAAATGAAACCGACATCTAACAATCTTTGGATTTCATATTTAACAAGGAGATCCACTTTAGGATGCATTTTGTGAATCTTTTGCTTTACTAGTATGGCATCAAGATATAATGGAATTTGTGTACTATAATTCAGGGATCTATGTTAGGCATATCAAAATATACTCATGTAAATACTTCAAGAAAATTATTTAAAATGTGATGAATGTTTATGTCTTTGGATTTATGTAATTTGGTATCCAAGATTATGATGTGAGGATCAATTTTGGTACCATAATTAAATTTGATTATTTCTTTATTGAGCAATGTAGATTGATCTAAAGTATATGGTGTTGTAGGGATTGTATTATCTATGTTAGGTAACATATGATTTGAATCATCTGAAATCTACTGAAGTATGCATGAGCACTTGTGGAATGAGGAAAACTTATATTATGATATAAGTAAGGGAGATAATCATATGCACACAGGAATTCTAAGAGAGCTTCATCATTAGATAACTCATTAAGAACTATTAGATCTAGTGAAATTATATCATGATGAGGTTAGGGTATATGACTAAAAGTGTATAAGCATGGTTCATTGTATCCATTGATCATGGAATATGTGGACAAAATGTGATGTGTTGAGAGACATTGTGAGAAAATCTCTCATTAGATGTATTATTTCTATATCCAATACCTTGTTTGCCCTATTGATCATATTCTTCAACGAGATTTAGAATTCTTGGTTCATGTTTACCAAGGCCTTAACCTGTGTAACCCATATTTTTAAAATATTATACTACTAAAGGTGAAGAAAATTTATTTCCGTGTGTAATTTAAATTTTTGATGGAGTTGTATGCATCTTTTGAATTATAGCCTATGATAGTGTAGTAGCAAAATCCATGTGTGGAATGTGGTTATGTGAAGGCTCTATATGTTGACAATACTTAAATGGTTATTTATCCATAGGGCATGTGTATATATGGCCTCTATATCTGAATTTTAAACATGCATATAACATTGATGAAATTACATGCATAACGTGGATCCATGGTCTACTAAGCAAGAGATTGTAATTGAGATCATTTAGAATAACTTAGAATTTTGTAGGTAGTGTTTAGGGTTACAGGGTAAGGTTTAATGTGGTTTGAACCAAAAGATTTCATGGAATGTTTTCAAACCCTTAGATGCTCATATTAGATGTATCTAAATGTTTAGCATGGATGTTAATATGGTGCATAAAAGAAATGTTGTAGATGTTTAATCATGATCCATTTTCAACTAGAACTCATTTGACACCTACCTCATTAATTCATAAATCAATATAGAGAGGTAGGTGTATATATATGATATGCTGAGGTAGAAGGTACTCTCTCTCAAATTAAATATGTTTTTTTATCCATTTTATAGTGTTGATAATAGAATCCACATGGGTGGTCTCAAGTGTGCAAGGTACTTGAGTATCATGAAGTGCCACATAAAAAATATCTTTATATGTGTTGGAGTGATGTAAAATATATAAAATGGTAATTATACTTGAAGGATTACTGATCTAATCCATAAATCTATATTCATATGTGTTGTAAACCTGTCGAGATTCAGTACCACATGAAGACATCATAACTTGGACTGCATGGTCTACCAAGGGTGTAGAGATAAAGCTAGATGCGAGATGTGATCGAGATAAAGGAGGATTAAGTGAGACCAATAATGTTTTGATATGTCTATTAATGATGGGAAAGGAATGAGAATGAGTCGAAGAGTAAAATTTATCTAAGGGAGATTGATTTATTTTATGTAGTATAACTTTTATTCAATTTAACAAGTTATCTATGTGCTGGAAAAACATTTTATTAAGTGTATTGCATATAGAATAAAGATAACATGTGAAATAAATAACGCAATATGAAAATAATTTTAGTTGATATGAAACATCATATATACATGTGTCTATGTGATTAAATAATAATGTCTTAATTATTTTGCATATAGAAAAAGAATAACATGGTAAAGAAAGAATGCAATGAGAAAATCATTTGAGTCGATATGAATCATTATGTATACATATGTATATGTGATTAAAGAATAATGTCTTAATTATTTTTCACATAGAAAAATAATAACATGTAAAAGAAATAATGCAACATGAAAATCATTTTAGTCGATATGAAGCATCATGTATACATATGTCTATGTGATTAAAGAATAATGTCTTAATTATTTTGCACATAGAAGAAAGATAACATGCTATGAAGTATGATAGATATTATATTGAATAATAGGAATCATCTATACATGTATTGATGCATTTTTTGAATTAATTCTAAATTAAAGGGTATAATCATGCAAATGAAAGTATTAAACTTTGCAATAAAAAGTGACTAATTTCTTCTTTCAATATGATCACGATTAGAGAAGAAATGTGAATCTAGAATTGATATTATGGAAATGTATACCCTAGGGTTTTGTATTTATAAGGTTTTGAATTAGGGGAGATTAAGCAAAGATTTTTTTTTTAAAATGACACCCTAATGTGATAATGATTAGATGGTCTAGGTTATGTATTAAAAAAAAATTAAAATGGGAATTTCTAACCCTAATTTGTATTATCTAAGGGTAGGGTTTTTGCAATCTAGGGTTTATTTGAGCCAATTCAAATTAGATGTAAAATAAATTGAAACTCTAATATGAAATTGATTTTAATTAGCTAGGTTGTCTTAAAAAATTATAAAATCAAAAGAGTTCAACCCTAAATTTATTGCACAAAATTTGGATGAGTGCAAGTTAGGGTTTGAAGCAATATTCAAAGTAAGATGGGTTCACCAAATGATTTAACCTTTATGGGTTTACTATGTAAAACTTATGTTTATATTAAAGTGTTGAGATGTCTAAATTAGTTAAATAAATTTTAATAAATAATCACTAATTTGTTATAGCATTTAGCCTTCTTTGACTTTTCAAAAATAGTAATAAATAGACATAAATTAGGACTTATTTTGAAATTGACTATCACAAATGATCTGGGTTCTAAAAAATGGGTTTTGGATAGTTATAAGTATCATCAATAAGATTCTAGTATGCATCTACTCACTAGAAAATAACACCCAGTATGGACAATAGTGTCATGTTTATGTAGTGTCCTCCAGGTGGTGGTAGTGTCCCATTTACAGGATGGTTCTTATTTTCTAGGAGCACCTACACCTATGTTTTTGTGCCCAATTCCTGTGCACATGAAACTTAGAGCTCTATCTTTTACCTATAAAACTTGATTTAGTGTGAAAACCCTAATCCTCCTTGCAAGTATGCCATGAGAAACATTTGTGTGTTCATCAGTAGGATAAGATAGACATTCTCAACACCTTGATGTGAAAATATTTTCTTATATAACAATACTTCAAAGGGAGATCAAGATCAATGCAGTTTTCCCACCTAATGTTTGATGCAAGTGCAATTGAAGGCTATAAATAGAGTGGACTTGGATACCTTGAATGTACTTGAGATTTTAAATATTTGAAAATTTGGCTTAGGACTGATATAGATGGTAGTATGTAGAAATAGGGTAGAATAGGGATTAAATACCTTAATGTTGCTCAACTTGTCTTTGGTTTGAATGTGATTTTGCATCTATTTTTCATTTCATGAATAGAGGTCAATTAGAATTTTATTTATAGAGTTATATAGCTTGTGTGGATAACTAAATATGCTTGATCTAACCTTAGGAGGGGTACATGTTTGAAAAAGTATCTATTGGGAAGATTTGGGGCTAAGGAGAGTAGTGCCTAGTTGGGGACACTAGTGTCACATGACTATAATATCCCAAATGTGGTGGTAATGTCCACTTGGAACACTGTTGAGCAAGTTAAGTTTAGATCTAAGAAGATAGTTTTGGGACTATGCTTTCATTGATAGTAGGTGACTATGGTCTATAAAATGACTAGAAAAGTGTTTCTAAGACTCTAGGATAGGTCTAGGGCTAAGTTAGGAATAGGGTAACTCAAGCAACACTCATAGCATCCAATTACCACTTTAAGGTGATTACCCTAAGATCATAGGTGGGTTGTACAAGGATTTGGATGTGACTCATTTTAATATTCCTAAAATGTTTTTTGAAATTTGAATGTATTTTTGGAGTTTGATTTTCATGGTTACCTTAAAGGAATTAGAGTGCTTCTCCTAGGTTTGTTTTTTTGGAAAAATTTCAAAGTTACCTCGTTTAAGGATGACATTTTTGGGGAAATTAGTCTTAGATATGGCTTTTATCCATTTAGCCATTTAATCATTGTCACCCTTTTTGTAGGGTCGTAAAGTCAACATGGCTACAAATAAAGTTTAGTTTATTATGATGTAAGTTGGATAGACTATTCTTACATGGGTAATTTCAATCATGAAATAATTACAATTGGTTTTGGTCTATCTATGCCATGACATAAATTTTGTGATGGTTCCTCAACTTAGTTTCTTTGAAAAATTTTAAAGGTTGTTTAAACTTTTGAAATATTGGGGATTTTTTTATTGAATCTAGCATATAGATGTTAGTCTCTAGTTTGTATATAAATGTTACTATCTAGTTTCTATAAGTTTTTGTTATAAAATTATATATGCACCATAAATAATTTTTATATTTTAATATAAAAGAGTAAGGGACCCTTTAACCCTTCTTTATAAAGTATATTTTTTTAATATTTGATAATGAATAATAGTATAATATCAATTATATAATAATGACAACATTTGAATAAAAAAATAAGCTAGTAACTTAATCTAACACCATAATAAATAATGCATTGACATAATTAATATAGATCATTCAAAATTATGCATTAAACATCCTTACAAACCATTTTTTATTTTAGGGTTTGTATCATCATAAAATTCTTATAAAAACATCATGGGATTTTACAATCATACCATGATTGGAAAAGAATCACATTCTATAAAAATATTGTATGTTTTGAAAAGTATAGAAAAATCATAAACATGTACTTTCATGCAATATATTTTATATTTAAAAAGGATTGTAATGTTGATGATTTTACAATGTGTTCCTTCACCTCAAAATAATTACTAAATTATTTTTTATTGTGTTAGAATAATGTGATCTCATAATTTTAATTAGTATAAATATATATACAAACTTAAGAAGTATTATATAATGATAGAAATTTCATCCAATCTCAATCATTTTTTTAGATGTATATTCTTATATTAAGTTGAAACACTTCTCCAAGTGCCAATTTTATTTATTTATTTTTTTGGAAGAAAGTAGTGTACCCAAATTATTTTGGTGTTGACATTTCATTAACTCTTAGAATTTTTACTTCCAACATTCAATTGGGTAGAAATTTACATCCCATAAATAGAGTTTAAATATAATCTTTATAATGATAATGATTCAATTTCATTAAATGGTACATCTTAAAGTGGAATAAATTAATTATCATCATCATTAATAGTTTCAATCATTAAAATATTATTTCTCTAAGGTTTCACAATTACCTTCCATTTTCTTGTAAGGAGAGTTTTTTTGTTACTACTAGCATTTAATTGTTATATAGGAATTGAATTCTTATTAAAAAATCATAGGATAAATATGAATTATAGGCCTATGAATGCATTGTGGGTCTAAAAAATAATTTCATGCCTTTAGAAACATAAAACATGCCTAAAAGATCACCACTCACCAAGAAAGCATTGCATGACCTAGGAAAGCATCATAGGCTAAAGAAAACATTATAGGATAAAGAAATTGACACATGCTAAGGAAAGAAACACAAACTTAGGAAAGAATCAAAATTTTATGAAATAATTGAGATTTTAATAAAACATTATACGTTTAGAAAATCATCACAGGCTTAGGAAAGCATCACATGTTTAGGAGAGCATCGCAAGTGTAGGAAATAATCATATGAAATATAAAATCATCATAGACTAAGGGATGTTTCACAAGCTGAGGAAAACATTGTAGGTTAGGAAAGAATCATAGGCTTATGAAAGTATCACGGGATTAAGAAATCATCACAACTTAGAAAAGCTTAATATAAACTGGCTATTCTAATAAAAATGCATAAATTTATAAAATTACCTATACGTTGTAAACTATAATAGTGGAAGAGTTTTAAATTGGATCAATATATTTCTTGATTCACACCCATAATTCCTTGATTTATTTTTATGATAAGTCACCTATTTATTGGATCCTTTTATACTCATTGAGTCACCAAAATTTTTTGAAGTATAAACTCGTAAGGATGAGAAATAGTGTCCAATGCCAAGTATGTATATAGTTACATGTGATACATTTAAGTTCGGTGAAAATGGTAAATTTAATTGAATTTAATTTTTTTTCCTCTAAATTTTCATCAAGTTTGATCCAAGATCTTATGGAACATGTGGTGATCCAAATATGTAAAATCCTAGACCATCAATTTATTGGATCTAAACAAAATACATTGGGATAATAAATTGTTTAGCTCTTTTAATGATAAACACTAATGTGTAAAATATTTTTTGGAGAAATTTTGTGTGGGTTGATGTTTCCCAAATAGCCAATCACAAGTTTAAAAATCAATAAAATTTGCCTAGTTATGAAAATTTGCTACTAAAACTTTCCCTTATCACAGTTTGATTATTTTATTTTTATATTTTCATATTCAAACATGATATGTATAATAGAAAACAAATAATAAGCATAAATTTTATGATAATTCAATTTAAAAAAATATGAAATAATTTATAAGTACATACACATGAAGACCCCATCACATTAAATTTCAAAGGTGTATGTGGTAAGTTCTTATACGAAGATAGTCAAAAATATATATTTTTCACCTTTTTTTGTGCTTATTATATATTTATTAGTAGTTTTCCAAGTATTAATGTATGAAGATCAAGCCAATTCCTACCACCAACACTCAAAGTGAAAAATGGTAAATGATTATATTCAAGAATAGAGTGTAATAGAGTCAATTATTCATAATTATAATTGATCTTAAAATTGAAATACATTTGACTATGATGTGGGAATTTCAACCTTAAATTTTATGTCTATTTGATTTCTAATCATAACATTTTTCTTTTCACTCAAAGAATTCAATTCAAAAATCGTAATATCTTGGCCATATGGTGGAGTTTGGAACCCATTATTTTTCCCATAATTTTCCTTTGATCTAGACACAATTATATAGCTAGATTGATATCATTCATCACCAATCACTAAAAATTTAGAAGAGAAAGTAATAGAATGATTAATAGATATAATATATGAAAAAACCAAGATAAGTACATTGAGATTATTATATCTAGAACATATTTTAAATATATATATTTAAAATATGTATTCTAGTTATTATAATATTAGTGACATTTTTATTCATATATTTAATTTTTTGATTGAAAGAGATTTTCCCATTTGTTAGTATAATACTATATTACAAAGCTATGTATCCAAAAAATGTAAGGAAATATCACACTCCAATGTCACATTGACTAACACTAGGAAGCTTTATATATATATATATATATATATATATATATATATATAAGAAAAACGTAGTGAAAAAAAATAAAATATGCCAATAAAAGGCCACATCAAATTAGAAGAACAACTAATTAATTAGAAAACCCACAAGAAATGGAAGAGGGGGTGGCAGGTTGTCTATCTTATTACAACAATCCCCCCCCCCCCTCTTCCATAATCTTGATTAGCCATATCAAGTGTTCACACCCAACCATCATTGTCCTTATCTTTATCTTTATCCTCCTCAACATTCTACTTTGAGGGTGAAATAATAAGTACAGTCTAGGGGAATTTCCCTTGGGGAGATGCCAACCATATTTTTCCATCAAACACATTTGGACTAATTAGCATAGTAGGAAAATGTTGTCAATGGGAGCCACTATGGCATTTGATTTAAAATCAATCTATGCCATATTGTTTTATCCATGGTCCCTTAGGTGTGACTATTTGTGAGGAGAGTCAGGAGGAACCCAACTAACAACACATGTATCATTCCCATAATCATCTAGAAGAGTCTAGTAGTGTTCCACCTCAATACGCAATTTTTCTACTTGGACTTAAGTCTAAATCATGACATTATAAAAAACATTAAAAATTTTAGTAGTAGAAAAATAATCTTCAAGAGTAGTATGCAAAAAAATCATCCTATCTATATTTTCATAGCTAAAAAAATATAAGCTTGAAACATATGCCAAATTTATGTGATTTTTTCAAGAATTATGTGTTAAGTTGTGGAGCTAAAAGCAAAACAGATGAGCAAATGCAAGGTTGCTGGAGTTACACAGTCACCAACATCGGTCAGGATCGATCGACGTTAGTCAGGGGTCGACTGGTAGCTGCCGACGTCAGTTAGGGATCGGCCGATGTCAGTCATATGCAGATAGACAAGGACTGATGTTGGTCACTTGTGCATTCCAAAAGTCTATTTTTGAGGCAGAATAGATTGTTTGCATGAAAAGATTAACTGTTACTCTTGAGTCCGCGTTTCTATTTTTGGCAGGACTGATTTGAACCTTTGATTAAGAGGTGCATCTAACGGTGGAGAGTGCATAGCTCATGTATCCTAGTATTATATAATAGGGTTAGATCTTCATAGCTTGTATGTGTGTAAAAACATTTAGACAATTCAAGTAGCTGAATTGGTTGTAATTGAGAGAGACAGAACTCTTGAGGAAAAGAGATCTGTACATCTAATAGGTGTGAAAGAAAGTGTGATTTATTCATTGTATTTCCTTTTGGAAGAGTTTAATACAAGTTTTCATTGTTTCTTGTATCTCTTATTCTTTGTTGATTCTGATTTCTAATTACTTATGATTCTGGTTTAATTCTGTGTTTAGTTGCTTACAAGAGTAATCAATTGTGATGTAAGATCCTAACAAGTGGTATCAGAGCTTGGTTCACTAACACCTTGGTTTCAAAGTGTGTTAAGTGTTTATTGATTACATGTCACTCACAGGGGTTTCTGATTAAGTGGGAAGAAACCAATGGCAGAAGAAAGTAAACTAAGAATGGAGAAATATAATGGCAAGAATTATCAATTATGGAGGATGTAGATAGAAGATTATCTACATCAGAAAGATCTGTACTTACCATTGGGTGGGGTTTCAATCAAGCCTACAGATATGCAAGATGAAGAATGGAATGTTCTTGATAAAAAGGCTCTAGGATCCATAAGGTTGATCCTGGCATCTTTTGTGATTTCCAACTTATCACAGGCAAAGACAATGGTAGAATTAATGGATACTTTGGCAAATTTATATGAAAATCCCTCAGCTTTGAATAAGGTATATATTATGAAGCAATTATTTAATTTGCAAATGTAGGAAGGTGAATCTGTATCTAGTCATCTTAATGATTTCCATGCAATAGTAAATTGGTTAAATTCAGTCAAAATAGTTTTTGATGATGAAATTAGGCTCTCTTAATTTTATGCTCTTTACCTGAAAGTTGGCATAGTTTGGTAATGGCAGTTAGTAATACTGCATCTACTTCAAATATCTTGAAAGTTGATGATGTTGTTAGTGTAATCTTAAATGAAGAAACTCGTAGGAAAAGCACAAGAGAATCATCAGGTAATGCTTTAAGTGTTGAATGTAGGGGAAGGCAAAGAGAGAAGGGCAAGCAAGGGAGATCAAGGTCTAAGTCAAAGAAGAGAAGTAGATCCAAATCTAGAAATGGAAGAAAAATAACCTTCTGAAATTGTGGAAAGATTGGGCATGCAAAGAAAGATTGCTGGTTGAAAGTTAAAGAAGAAAATCAGCATGAAGGTAAAGAAGAAGCAAAAGTTGTAGGTATTGTTGCACAAGATGCTCTTATATTTTTTTTGGATAATAAAATAGAATCTTGGGTTTTAGATTCTGGTGCCTCTTTCCATGCAACCCTAAATAGAGAATTTTTCAATGATTATGTCTATGGAGATTTTGGAATAGTTTATTTAGGGGATGATGAGCCTTGTAAAATTGTTGGCAAAAGAAAAGTGCAGTTGAAATTGCAGAATGGCAACACATGGGTGTTGAAGGATGTCATGCATGTACCCATCCTGAAGAGGAGTCTGATTTTTGTAGGAAAGTTGGGGGATGAGGGTTGCACATTAACTCTCACAGCTGAATCTTGGAAAGTGTCCAAGGGTGCATTTGTATTAGCCAGAGGTAAGAGAGTAGGTACTCTCTATTTATGTAATTGTATTACTGATTATTCTCCTTCTGTATTATCTACTTTAGATGTAGATGCAAAGTTGTGGCACTATAGGCTTGGCCACATGAGTGAGAAGGGAATGAGTGTTCTTAAGTCAAAAGGTAAGCTTTCAGATTTGAAGAGCATAAATCTAGATTTTTGTGAGCATTGTATTTTTGGAAAATAGAAGAGAGTGAGGTTTCTCAAAACTGGATCAACAAAGAAGAAGCACAAGTTGGAGCTTGTTCACATAGACATGTGGGGACCAGCTTAGGAAGCTTCTATTAGAGGATCACATTATTATGTTACTTTCATTGATGATGCTACAAGAAAGGTATGGGTTTATTGCATAAAGAAGAAATTTGATGTTTTTACACGTTTAAGAAATAGAAAGCTTTGGTTGAGAATGAAATAGGTTTGAGATTGAAGTGCCTTAGATCTGACAATGGTGGTGAGTACTATAGCTATAAATTCAATAGTTACTGTTCTATGAGTGGAATACATAGGGAAAGGATGGTTCCAAAGACACCTTAGAAAAATGGAGTTACTAAAAGGATGAATAGAACAATATTGGAGCGTGCGCAGAGTATGAGGTTGCATGCTGATTTGCCCTTACAGTTTTGGGTAGAAGCTATAGATATTACAGTTTACCTGATTAATAGAGGACCTTCTACTGCACTAGATGGTGGAATTCTAGAAGAGGCCTAGATAGGTAAAAAGGTAGATCTTTCATTTCTCAGAGTTTTTGGTTCTGAAGCTTTTGTGCACATTGATAAAGAAAATAGAAAGAAGCTAGATGCTAAATCTATGCAGTGCACTTTTATTGGTTATGGCTCTGGAGATTTTAGATTCTGGTTGTGGAATTTAGAAACTAACAAAATTATTAGAAGCCGTGATATTGTTTTCAATGAAAAGGTGATGTATAGTGATCAGCTCAAGAAGCTGAGTAATTCTGAGCAGAGCAATATTGATTTGGATGAGGTTATGATCCAAAATGAGCTCACGAGTAATCACTTATAGGAAAACACAGACATTGACGTCGGTCAGGCAAGAACCAACATCGGTCAGATAGTAACTGACATCGATCAGGTTGAAACTAACATCGATCAGGTGGAACCGACGTTAGTCAGGTATAGACTGAGAGATGACCGAGATCGGTCACTGATAGAATGAAATTTGGGTAGACAACAAGCCATGAATGAGTCTCAAATGCCCATAAAAAGGTCTAAAAGGGTAAGTAAACCTCCAATTCATTATTCCCCTTCATTTTACTACTTGTTGCTCACTGATAGTGGAGAACCAAAGAGTTTTGATGAGGCAATGTAGGTAGAATCTTGAAATCAGTGGGAGCATGGCATGAATGAGGAAATTGATTCCTTGGAAGTGAACCAAACGTGGGATTTGGTTGAGTTGCCAGCCGAAAAGAAAGCACTAAAAAACAAATGGGTTTACAGGTTAAAAGAAGGAGAGAATGGACAAATGAGACATAAGGCCAGGTTGGTAGTAAAGGGATTTGCACAGAAACCAGGTATTGATTTTGGTGAAATTTTTTCTCCTATAGTTAAAATGACTTATATTCAGACTGTATTGTCTTTAGTTGCTATTGAGGATTTGCATCTTGAGCAGCTTGATGTTAAGACAGCATTTCTTCATGGAGATTTGGATGAAGAAAAATATATGGATCAGCTGGAAGGTTTTGAAGTCAAAGGTAAGGAGAAACTTGTGTGCAGGTTGAAAAAAACTTATATGGTCTTAAGCAGGCTCTAAGACAATGGTATTTGAGGTTTGACAGGTTTATGACAGATCATGGCTTTAGTAGATGTCAATCTAACCATTGTGTTTATTTTAAGAGATTGGATAATGGTAGATATATTATCCTGTTACTGTATGTAGATGATATGCTTGTTGCAGGTTCACATATGCAGGATATTATTGAGCTTAAGGTAAAATTAACTCACACATTTGCCATGAAGGATTTGGGAGCAGCAAAGAAAATCCTTGGCATGAGTATCAAGAGAGACAGGAAAAATCACAACCTGATTTTGTCTCAAGAGGATTATGTGAACAAGGTGTTGGAGAGGTTCAATATGCAGAATGCAAAATCGGTAAGCACACCTATGGCTGGACACTTCAAGTTGAGCAAAGAACAGTGTCCTAAATCACATGATGAGGTTGAGTACATGAGTAGAGTTTCATATGCTTCCACAGTTGGGAGCTTGATGTATGCAATGGTATGTATTAAACCTGATATTGCCCAATTAGTGGGAGTTGTCAGTAAGTTTATGGCCAATCTAGGGAAGGAACACTAGAAAGTAGTTCAGTGGATTCTCAGATATCTGAGAGGGACCGACAGTAGGCATTTATTCTATGGAGGGTCAAACACTTCTCTACATGGGTATGTAGATTTGGATATGGCAGGTGACTTGGATGGCAGGAGAAGCACCACAGGATATGTCTTCATTGTTGGTGGAATGGTGGTTAGCTGGATTTCAAAGTTGTAGAAGATTGTTGCCTTATCTACTATAGAGGCAGAATACATTGTAGTCACAGAGGCTAGCAAGGAAATGATATGGATGACTCAGTTCATGGAAGATTTGGGAAAGGAGCAAGAGAGTTGTAGATTGTATAGTGATAGTCAAAGTGTAATTCATTTGGCAAAGAATTCAGCCTTTCATTCAAGAACCAAACATATACAGCTTAGGTACCACTTCATTAGATAGGTATTGGAGGATGGTGAGTTGAAGATGGAAAAGATCCATACATATAAGAACCCTGCTAATATGTTAACAAAGCTGGTAACAAAGGAAAAGTTAAATCTTCATTCAAATTTTGTTGGTCTTTAAGATTGAGTTTGAAGATGGAGAAGCTAGAAGATGTTGCTGTACAGGTATAGGTGTAGCTATTTATCTCCAAGTGGGAGATTGTTAAGTTATGGAGCTAAAAGCTTCACAGATGAGCAAATGCAAGCTATTTATCTCCAAGTGGGAGATTGTTAAGTTATGGAGCTAAAAGCTTCACAGATGAGCAAATGCAAGGTTGCTAGAGTTACACAGTCACTGACATCAGTCAGGATCGACTAACGTCAGTCAGGGGTTGACTGGTAGCTACTGACGTTGGTTAGGGATCGGTCGATGTCAGTCATATGCAGACAAATAGGGACTGACGTCGGTCACCTATGCATTCTAGAAGTCTATTTTTGAGGCAGAATAGATTGTTTGCATGAAAAGATTAACTGTTACTCTTGAGTCCACGTTTCTATTTTTGGCAGGACTGATTTGAACCTTTAATTAAGAGGTGCATCTAATGGTGGAGAGTGCATAGCTCATGAATCCTAGTATTATATAATAGGGTTAGATCTTCATATCTTGTATGTGTGTGAAAAAGTTTAGACAATTCAAGTAGCTGAATTGGTTGTAATTGAGAGAGAGAGAACTCTTGAGGGAAAGAGATCTATACATCTGAGAGGTGTGGAAGAAAGTGTGATTTCTTCATTGTATTTCCTTCTGAAAGATTTTAATACAAGTTTTCATTATTTCTTGTATCTCTTATTCTTTGTTGATTCTAATTTCTAGTTACTTATGATTCTGGTTTAATTTCGTGTTTAGTT
Organism: Torreya grandis; assembly: GCA_037957365.1. Taxonomy (NCBI): domain Eukaryota; kingdom Viridiplantae; phylum Streptophyta; class Pinopsida; order Cupressales; family Taxaceae; genus Torreya; species Torreya grandis. The sequence goes on along the minus strand of JARHVA010002124.1, from coordinate 2,599,176 downwards.
GCTTACAAGAGTAATAAATTGTGCTGTAAGATCCTAACATTATGACTAAGTCCACTAAGTGCACCATCTTCTAGGTGAATATTTTTAAATGTAAGGGCTCAAAAATTGTGTGTATCCAAATGAAAGATAATTGGACATGTTTTCATAACCAAAACACATGCTTAAGTATTTCTAGGTAGTTACAAACTGAGCATAAAGGATGAGTGAATCCCATGTGAAATAATTAAGCACCAAAAGGAATTCCATAGTGTAGAATACATTAGAGGGAGTGTGTCTATTTAGGCTCAATAATGGCTTCCCACACCTACCCAAAACTAATTTTACAAACTTGTTCATTATAAATGACTCTCCACTTAACATTAAGAGCATTAATTTGGATGTGTTGAGGGGAAATAAATTGGTAGCCTAATCATAGTTAGTACTAGATAAAAGGTGTCTCAACATGCCATTTCCAATCAATCCACCACTAGAAGGAGATTTAACACTAATTTTTATGAAGGTGCACATCAGATATAGAGTGTTGACCTTCAAAGATAGACTCTTAGTCAAAGACTTACAAATGGAATTAATCTGTGAGAGTATGTCAAGGAATTCAGTCCCCTATTTGCTTAAAAAAGAGATTAAAGATGACTTCGATGCCTTTTCTAAATATATAGAGGCATTTGATCCATGACACAGGATAAAAATGCAATTCATAAAAATTAATCACAAGAGACCAACATAGTGATTGGAATTTTAGAGAGATCCCAAACTTGAAACCATCTTTATCCTAGCTTAAATTATTTTTGAGTAGTTCCCAAACCTTCCAAATAATCTTAGAAATAAACATACCATCAATGGTCACCAACACCTAAGTTATTATAAGGGTTTGAAGATTTAAACCCTTGTAGGTCCCACTTCACATAGGCTTTCCTTGAGTGATGTAGTTATAAATCAATATTTTCCATGCTTCATCTCCTTCCAAGGCTTAGATGATCCATTTTACACACAACGCATGGCCTTAGATTTTGGTGTCAATAATACCAATACCACCAAGGGATATTGGTTTGAAACAAATATCCCAAGTAACCCAGTGGAAATATTTTGTACCTTTAGAGCTGGCCCACCAAAAATCCCTCAAAATTCTATCAAGGTTGACATAAGTGAATTTCAAAAAAAATTAAAAGTAAGATTAATAAACATGCATAGAAGCCAACCATTTAGAGTAGACTTGAAACTTTCCTACAAGAGAGAGAGGTTTAAAAATTAAAAATTCTAATTTTGTATTGTCCCATTGAACCCCATTACCCCATAGGCTTGTGGGAGTGGCTTGGAAAGTAAAGAGGATTCAAAAAAACTTGATTTCTAATCTTGGTGGAATCCAAAACCATTTATACTAAATAATCCATTAAGGTATGGGGGAGATAGATTATTTAGCGCATTTATTTTTATTCTATTGAATGGAAGAGCTTAAAGCTAGATAGACCATATCTAAACATTCCATAGCATTGGATACATAATTTTCTTCATTAGAAAGGGTGAGTAATGAATCATCAAAAAAGTGTCCATTAACCATTTACTTAGGTGAGAGGATAAAAAAAATACCCTTAACCAAACCTATGAAGTATAGTTAGCTAGAATATAATTGAACCCTTTGGTAACTAACACATATAAGGAATGAGCAAGAGGAAATCTTTGAAAAATAGAGCAAAACAAGACAAATATTGTGTATTTAACACCACTGATGGTGATGCATGTTCTGAAATATTAAAAATAAGTTTAACGGTGTAAAAAAATAAATCCAAAGCCTAAATATTTAAGCTTGGATAGTATGAAAGGCCACTCAATTATATCATTGGATTTTTAAATTTCAAGTTTAAAAAATAATTCTTATTGTGATTTCTTTGCCATTCTATTCCCTCCCAAATAAAAATCATGTTGTTAAGAATGTATTTGTTATAGATAAACACAATTTGTTTAGGCCAGACAATAATGGGTAGAAAATACCTAACCCAAAGATTAATATCCTTTGAAATGATCTTTTAGGATACATTGAGAAGGATAATGGATCACCAATTTGTAATGAGCTTAGGATCTCATTATTTAGGAATAAATCTGATGTAGCCTTTATTAATCATCTTGTCAAGATAAATATTTTAAATGGATTCCATATTTACGAGATGAAGATTAGGTCCAACAATGTCCCATAAATTTTAATAATACTATTAGGGAAATCGATCAATAACATGAGTTTTATCAATGGCTATTTTCATATCAACCTCTTGAACCTCATCAATGGAAAGGGGTCTATCACATGCCACTCTAAACTTTATTGAGCATGTAAGTCACCACCTAAAGGAATTGAAACATAACATGTTTCCTCTCTATGGAAGGGGTTTGAGATATAAAGACCTTGTGATAATGAGACCCAAAGGCTTTCAATATATTAGAAATATGAGTAAGGTAGAAGTTGAATTCCTTGATAGCTTTGATGTGATCAAATGCTTGTTTGTGGTAGAGAAGAGAAAAGAATTTTTTTAAAAATCTATCTCTAATCTTCAACCAATGCATCCTTGAATAAACTAGAGATCCTATAGTTTGATGATCCTCGTCAATTTGATCTTATGCCTATATATGGAAACTTGAAATTGTAGTTCCTCATTGAAAGGAGAGAGCAATAAGTCATTTGAAATTTGGGTGAATTCATGATGTGAATCCTCGTGAGCATTATAATAGAAAACAACTACTTTCCTACCATAGATAAGAATAAAAATAGTTTTCCAACTAATGATATTTTCCCACCACTCAATCCATCCAAGAGATCCCTGAGGACAAGGCACCAAATTTTAAAATTCTAACAATGTGCCTCTTAGTCCAGGAATGAAAAAAATGGAAATATTAAGAAAAAATTACATCTTGGAGATTCTTAGAGTGGAGGGGAGGCATTACACTTCATACTTGATATAAAGGTGATCAGAAAGTAATGTATCTAGAATGGCAACCATAGTGTAGTTAAAATTATTATCAAAGGAAAAAAAATGATTTATTTGATCAACATGGTGTTGTCAAGCTATTTGGGAATTTGATCATCACCTTAGTAGATATTAGACCAAGAAAACCATGGTGATGTGGTAATAAATGTGTGATGGTGGTTTGGGACAAAGAGTAAGAGTTTAATTCACATGTAAAACCATGCCTCTCCACACACCAACTCATGGGGAGAAGCTCCACATTGTCTTCACATGATTCAATCATGTTTAAGTCACCACATTTGATCTAACTAGAATCAAAGAGGAAATCATCTAACCATCATAAAATTATTCCCTCTCCACTATGTCAATAAAAGCATAAATATTTTTAATACCAAGAAGTTGGTTGTTAAAATTGAAAAGGGTCCACACAACCAGATGAGTAGGATTTGATCCCCAACTAATGATTTGAAGTAAAAGAGATGTAAAAATTAAAGTGACAACTCCTCCACACCTCATCTCATGTTCAAACATTTGGAAAAAACATCATGACATATCATTTTGATGACAAAGGTGAGACAAAAACCTAAGACTTTAACTTCTTATAGATAAATAATTTTCATGTTGGAAAATAATTGACATATATCCTAAAAAATATACTTATGGGTCATGTCAGTGAGGCAACATTCATTCCAAAGTAAATAATCATTTATCAACCTTTGTTATCATATTAGTTTCCTCATTATTCTTGACTAAATTGGAAAAGTTATTAGCTAGGTAGGATTGATGGTTACTCTTCATGCAATCTCCCAACTAAAAGGGACAACATTTTTATTTAGTGTATTCCCTACCTTTTGGAGGTGGTGAGGGGATGCACTCATGGAAATATATTGATTTGCATTTAAACACTAGATTACTAGTCATACCTGAGTTAATTACCATTAAATGGGATTGTGATGGTTGGGAGGTGATTAGATGGTTCAATGTTATTAAAATCATTAGTTTAACTTGAGGGGTATGGATTAGAAGTGTTTCCACTGACTTGATGGTGAGAACTGATTGCTTGGATTTTGTTGAACACCTCTTGTGGGTTTATTTATAGTGGTTGGAGCCTTGCCTATCAAACATGATTATTGCATTATTTTCTTGTTGGACATTATAAACCATATGTCTATACATTTTTAAGCATTTTTATTCACCTTGGAAGAGGTTTTAGGAGGAGGAGTAGGCTTGGAGCTATCTTTTATTGATAATTCACATATTTTATGGTTCATTGATCGATAATAGAAACAAGTATTTGATAGGTTGATATAGAGCACATGTTGAGTGATCTTTTTATCACTAACTTGGATTCCAATAGTTTATTTAAGATCCTTTAACAAGTTTATTTCTACATAGATATGTTTCTATGGCTAGGTTGCATAAATTTTTTTACATTCAAACCCTATGAAATAAATAAGGTAAGGCCAAGAAATATAACCCAAAATTAAATTTTAAATTTGGCATGATAGAAAATGATGGAGTCTTAGGTCCAATGAGAAAAAAAACTAGTGTGTTTTGAATGAACCAAGGCCCATGACCCACAATATCATAGTAATGGTAGTGTTATTTAAATTAAACAAAAAAATTGTTAAGGTTTGAATGTCCTCAATCTTAACACCATGAGGGGTCATCCAAATATTATGTGTACCCAAGGTTTTAATGTGATTTTGATAGGGACTCGACTAAAAAAATAAGATACAAGAGTAATCTACTCAAAGTAAATGAAAGATTAATCAAACTCATGACAATTTAACACAACATTAAGATTTTTTTTAGTAGTGTTTATATCTCATGAAAGACTTTCTAAATGAATTTTGATGCTCTCTTTGATGCCATTTTTTCGTAGCTCCATCAGAGACTGATGTATCAAATGTTGGAGACTAAAAGAGGAAGACATTAAAATGAAAAGTATCACTTCCCTATAGGTACTAATGATTTAGTTGTATTACATTAAATGTGTGATATTTTTGAATAAAAAATTTCAAAAAATATACTACTAGATATTAATGGCAGTCTGACCTAACACATGCTAGCAAACCCTCATAAAGCTCCTCTTACTTTTCTTGTGGGATTTCCTTTTCTTTACTCATCATACATACATACATACACATGTGCACACATACATAAATATGTGTATGTATATGATGATTATAAATTAAAAGAACCCATTTTACATAAAAATACTTTAAAGTATTTATCATATATATTTTAGATATAAATATTTAAAATATTTATATTAATTATTATAATATTTTTATTATTATGATAAATTTAAGAATTTGAAAGGTCCTAAAATTTCATAGATAAAATTAATTAAACACAATTATAGACATAAATAGTTGTAATATTAATGGCATACATATATTTATAATCTTTACAAAATAAAAAGCCCACTTTATATAAAACATCTTATAATTATTTGTTGAATAAAGGATAATGAAGGTAATTCATCGAATTATCACCCTCTCTTTCACATATTTCATACTATAATAACTTACTTCCAAATTTTGAATGTGCAAATCATACAACTAGTAGTTGCCCCGAAGGTGTAAGTTACGTCGAAAGGAATGTATATGTAATTTTTGTAGTTTCCTTTGATAAGTTTTTTTCTTTCATTTGTTGAGTATTCCCTTTTTAAGTGTATGACAAGGGTACATGCTACTATCAATCACCCTCATTTTCTCTAAAGTGATGACTCCTCTATGATGACATTCACATTGTATGATGAGTGATGTCCTCTTATGCATCCATGTGGCATACACTTTGCAAAAGTAACTCTGATCTATGGTCAAATGAATGAGCCACTAGGAGCTTGTATATATTAGATGTGAGATGTAATTATTCTTACTCTATTAAAATTTGACAACAAATAGGTATATTAGTCTCCATAAATTGATGGTAATCTGACCCAGGATAAGAAAATGAATATAAGTTTTCACATAATCTACTAACAAACACAATAACTTCTATACTCTATTATGTTTATCCAACAATAAAGGAAACCTCAGCAGAAAGGAAAAATAAAAAATGTGGTATAGAAACCTAGCCTTTCCTATGATCATTTCTCACTATTCATTATTCACCGTGTCAACTATAAACCCGATATGAACAAAACTAGGCATTTTAAATAACCACATATGTGGACACGTGCATGACTATCCATATAACTAAATAGGGGAGACACATATGACACACATGGAACTACTAAATTTATTAAAGGCTTTCAAATCAAAAAATAAGTTAAAGGATAAATACCATGCACCTATCGATGTGTTCTCAAGCTAGAGGGAATCAAACTGACATATTCACCTAATGAAAAAAAAATCCATCGATCCTTGCACAGTTATCAAACAAATGTATGGAGACACATATGACACATATAGATCCACTGAAGGTATTCGAGGCTTGAAAAATAAAAATAAGTTAAGGGCCAAATGACATGCACCTATCGATGTGTTCTCAAACTAGAAGGAATCAAACTATAATTTGTACCTAACAAAAAAAAAATTAGCCACTGATCCTTGAACAACTATCAAACAAATGTATATTATGATATATGTTATCATCCATAAGTGGATATGATGAGATCGAATTCCACTCATGCAAAATGTTTTGTTTGATTTTGACCATTCATCTTAGCCATGTTCCATCCATGCACTGTTGCAACCTCTCCACTAGCCAAATGTGAGATGGGGTCAGTAGTCATAGGTTTTGAATGAGGTACAACTACTGATTTACACTCTACTTTACAAAACTCCAATATATGAAAAAACATTACATCCTTATGGCATATAAATAAAATTTTATTTAAAATATTAACATATAAAAAATATAATATAAATATATTTAATAATATGATAATATTTTATTATATTTTTATATAATTTTTAATTTTTTAAATAATAATATTAAAATTATATATACTATTATACATATTTTTATATTATCTAATATATCAATATTATTATAAAATAATAATAGTAATTTATTATTATTATTATTATTATTATTATTATTATTATTATTATTATTATTATTATTATTATTATTATTATTATTATTATTAGTAGTAGTAGTAGTAGTAGTAGTAGTAGTAGTAGTAGTAGTAGTAGTAGTAGTAGTTATATAATATTATTTGCTCCTTCATGGGTTTTGAGGCAGAGACAACTTGAAATGAGAAGAAAAAGTGATATTTATCAATTGTTCTTTCCAAAATTTCAAGTAATGAAACATAAAACATAAATTAGCATAGTTTCAAAAAAATTAATGCATTATTTCCAAAATCTCTTAGGAAATTAAATAGATTTTTAAATTTATCTCCTATGTGTCCTCTTGACTAATACGATGATGGACAAGTGTATATGCATCTATCACTCTCCTAAAACCATCTTCACAAATCATGATCTCCATTTTTTTTAACTTCCACCACTCTCACCAGTTAGACATACATGACAACGGAGTGAATGCCAAAGATAACAGATATATTTAATGTTGTTATCTCACATTTTCTAATACCAAGGAATTTGAATGGGCATTGTAGACATTACAGGTGAGATATTATATTCCCAACATCCAACCAAATTGGTATACCATGAATCTGAATTTTAGTTTGGGTTTGATGCTCTATAGGCTACACTGTTTTGATTTTACATGCTTTGTCAGTGAGTTTTTTGCATGTTGTATTCTATGAGAAATAAAACTTTGAATTCTTAGGTAGTAAGAGCCATAGTTAAGTGAATTTTTTTTATTTTGAAAAATGCTAATTGGAACATAAATAAAGTAGGAAAAATGGGTTACTTGAATTATAGAAGCATGTAGGAGGCATGTCTTTGTTATTCTTTCAAATTTGTATTATTACATAAACAGATTGGGATAAAATAGTTGTATTTTTTAGGCTTATTATATGGATCACCTTTCTCTATATCCTCATACATACACATTATATTTAATTAAATAAATATCTAAATTATGAGTATTATACACATTCAATTTAGGTTGTATTTACAGCTGCTACCAACACCTTTCTTAAAATTTTATTTTTGACATGCATTACAATGATTCCCATATTGGGAAATTCAGGTATGTGGGGAAGATCAATTGTGATGTTCTATATATTTACATCTTTTGTTTCAAATTTCTAAGGTGCATTGAACACAATAATGTGGAAGTGGTGCCTGACTTCACATGTTGTTACCTTCTATTTATTAAATTCCTAATCTACACTCCATGGTAAGCTCTCTTTTTTAGTAACAAAGTCAGTTCTGTATAAATTTCAATGGCTAGCATGAATATTTTAGGGTAACACTATTTGTGGCAACTGTCAGATTGAGCCTAAAAATAAATACCAACCATTCATTTAATCAGTTGACATGATTTTTTGAATATGAAGCTATAAAAATGAACTAAATTTAGATAATTAGAGCAATTGGCTATACTATAAAATACATATGCAAAGCTATTGTTTCACTTGACTGCCCAACATAAGTTTCTTTGCATCCTTCCACAGTGGCTTCTCATTCCCTTAAGTCATAATTACTCCATTAATTTAGAGATTGTGGCATTCTTAATATTCAAGTGAGCCATCCAGATCTCATAAACATATTCATTTTTATTATGTTATATTAGATTGATCAAGTAAATTTTTATTTTTATTTTAAATAGATATGGATATGGATGTTTAGATGATCATAATAGCCTTGTGAATTGTAGTTTCCATCCTCCAAATTTTGGATCAACTTTATATCATAAAGTATATCAAAGAAGCAAGAAATATAAAGGTATACATTTGATATTGATTTTAACATTCTAGTAATGTAGACCTTCGTACTGAGAACACTGACAAATTTACTTTAGAAAACATTAATCCAAGTGATTAATTTATAATAAACCCAATATATGATATTGAAAAAAATGACTCATTATAATCATAATGTGTCTTATTTCATCTTTGACAGATGATGGGTGTTGGAGTGGTGGTTGGAATTTATGTGTACTACTTAATGTAAAGCACATACAAAAAATTGGAAAATTGTAGATATACAATAATATATAAAAAGAGTAATATATAATTTGATGCAAAAATTGAACCTTGTGCTAATCCTATTATCAAATTCAAAGATCTGCACAATGCTTTCAGCATCATCATCTTCACTCCACTCCTCATCTAGGTCTAAATTTTTTGATGGATTCCAATATCTTCTCCTTAATATGTAGCCTATCAAAGAGATGAATCAATTGTGCACCTCATATTTAACCAAATTATGAACTTAACACATGGAAGGGGTGGTGTAGCAATGGAAGTGATGTGTCTTGAAATGGTTAATACCCAAATACCATACCATAAACACCTATCAACTTGGACACACAACCCCTATAAGGAAAGGTAGGTAAGTTTGATAGAAATAAACCATTTTTTGTACACAATGACCTCTCCAAACTATTGCTCAAAAAATTATATAGAATCATTTTACACATATTCCCTACTCCATGTGTCAACTTAAAAGTGATGGAAAATGGCATATTATTTTTCCTTGTCTATAGAACATTAGTCTACATATATTCCCTGCTCCATGAGTCAACTTAAGAGTGATAAAAAATGTCATATTCTTTTTCCTTGTCCACCAAGCATCGGTCTACGCATATTCCCTACTCAATGTGTCAGCATAAAAATGATGAAAATGACATTATTTTTCCTTGTCTCATGTGCGATGAATCTCAAGCTTTGTCCCACCGTATAAGCCTCTGGTGAATTAGAATTTTTTTAATGTTAAAATAATTAATGGAGAAGTGAGCGAGAATGACATGCATCACAAATAATGAAGTAATCAATGCACATATTTCCCAATATTGTTATTTATTCTCAATGACTCTAATAGGATAATGGAGGAAGATCTCAAGGTTGAGGTGGACACTAAGGGTTAAATTTGATGGCCACCCCTACCCGTCAAGAAATTTTTATGTGATGGTTTTTAAGTAAATGTCACCTAACACATGACATTCATTTCTCATTTTTTACTTTCATATTTTTAATATGAATATTAAATATAATTTATATATAATATAATAATAGATATATTATTGATATAAATGAAATCATATTCTATTTTATTTTAAGACATTTTAAATTATATAGTACCTATACAAATCAGATAATAAAAAATAATTAGATATAAAAAATTAGATGTTACTATATAGACTTAATTCTTAATTCTTATTTTGGAGCTCCTCTTAATTTTTACTTTATTCTATAGTGACTATGTCAGGTCAAAAGAAACCGCTATTTGCTAATTTTTTTGAAAAATTAAAGGCTATCTAAAAAACTACCCTTGTCCATCCATTACAATTGCCACTCAAATCAATGCCTGACCATAAAATTTATGGTGTGATCAACATTAAATTCAAATATTTATTTATATCAAAGGCTTCTTAATTGGTAGACCACTGTCACTTTTTTGTTTAAACACCAACTATCACTTTATCTTATTCAATAATACAAGCATGCCTCATTATTATTTGATATTTGTTAATATTTCCTTGGCATACCCCTTAAATATCTATGTATATCTGATGGGGAAGCGACACAATATGATGTATTATTTTACTAAAAATATGATTAGATGAAATAGAGGCAAACCACTGTGAGTGAAGATGCTTCAGTATAAGATATATTATTAGTATGAAACAATAACCATAATAGATTAATATAAAAATTACATTTCAAATAAGTGCATACAAGAAAGAAAGGTGATAAAACATAAAACGCAACAAATAAGTTTTTAAAATCTTCCATTAGTAACCTCTGACTATCGATTAGAATAGTGGTTATGTTTACCTCTCTAAAATTAAGGACAAAGAAATGAGTGATGGAACAAAGGAAGTGGCCTTCCTATTAATACAATGATATATTGGTACCCCCATAAAATGAAAAAAATCAAACAAGGAGGAGGTTATCTATTTAGTTTAACTCTCTTAGACATAATTTTTTTTTAAAGAAATTATATTGTTCACTTATCATATCGTATGATGGGAAATGATAATTTAAAAAATTGAAAACATTTTTTTGGTTTCTAATGTCATAGAATAAGATTTTATATCTATAAGATGAATTAGCTTACAATGGCATTTTATCAAATCTTGGGGCATAAAAATTAAATAACCTTTAATCTTTATTATAGTATACAGATATAAAGAATTATCAACTCCTCTTAAAACCATTGTGTACAATTTTTTAAGAATGTGTGTAACACTAAATTTTGACAAGCACATTGCAAAAAATAGTAAATAATAAATGATTTTGTAGAGAGAAAAGGTTCATAGCCTAAGCAATGATTGAAAACATATCTTCACCTACTTTGTTCCCTTCTATTTCCAACCTAGTCAAGTAAAAGAGTAAGGGAATAACATGGTTAAATGTCCACTACAGCAAGTGAAATTGAGATTTAATACCATAAAACAAGGAAGTTAAAAGAAAAAAATAGCAACCTATTTTGTCACAAGTGTATACAAGACCTTGCATTTCCCTTGCCTTAAAAAAAATAATGTAAAAGCTAAATAGAGAAATGCAGCTGCAAACATGAGAATGAATGAGAGTACCTTCAAATTGTAATAATTAAAAATTGCAAATGCACCTCCAACTTTTCATCTCAAACGGTAATGCCTAAAATTACACAATCAAAATATGTTGTGAAAATCAACTAAATGAAGGACGATGAAAGACACACTTTATTTAAAAATAAGAGAATGAATTAAAAAAATTAGGTCATTCAATTTTAATGAAAAGCAATGACTAGATTAGCACCTGCACTGCCATTTTTGTGAGGCTTGATAACCCATCTATTAATAATGTTCAATAAATCTAGTGTCAACACATTCACTAGAGCCTGGAAAATCGGTCTTGCTATAATAATAAATGCACATTGGGAGGAGGGCATTATTGTAAAGACAAGACAAACATAGTGGAGGATGTCATGGATGAGATAAATTGGTTCACATAATAAATGCTTTTACTAAATAGTTATAAATAGAGTATGTAGCACATTGGTACCTATAATATTTTTATATTTAATATTTTGTGACGGTTAATTTTTTATTGTGAACGTCATATTGACAATTTGTATAATTTTTTTTCCATCCTTTGATACAATTGAAAATATAAATTGGCTGTATTTTACGACTAAAAATTAAAAAATATTTAAACCATCGTCAAATTTAACTCTTAGTGAAAACTAAAAGACAAAAACTTTCGAATCTCGAAAAAGTTGAGAATATTAAGAAAGAAAAATTAAAAATGGAAAGATATCGATTCACATTCCTTAGACGAATGCTTTGAATTTAACTTAATGATTCTTCGAGGAAAAACTTCCAACTAAAACAATATAAAAGTGAAAGTAAAGGCGTTTACATTCAGAAAGATTTGGGAAAGTTGTGGAATGATGGGTAGTCATAAGACGGAATAAATTATTATTTTCTGGGAAGTGTATACAGACAATGACGTGGTATGGAATGTAAGGTAGCGAGCTGAACTGGGATAAATAAGTGGAGTAACTAGGGATGTGACATTTTGACCATCTCCAACTATAGTTTGTGGATTACTTGTTGACGGAATTTAAATTCGTTGGCCACGCTAGTTTGAACAATGAGTGACTCCATTATAAACAAAACTTTGGAATCTTTATTCTCCTAATGTTGTTTTTAATCCTTCTTCTTATAATATATTGTAACAGACAGTTAACAACCATGTTTGGCAGGCGGGCAATCTACCGCAGCAAGAACAGCTCCTACATCAAGGCTGACACTAACAGCCAATTTTAACGCCATCAAATCTGTGTAATCAAGCGTATTTTTGTTAAATTAGGTCACCCAAAAACGTGGGTATTTCTTGGGAATAATGAAATCCAAATACATATATAGCACTGCTTCTAGGTATTTCATAAAACTTTGATTCGGGGTCGTGATGGCCGGGTGGAGCATATCGAGGGGTATATGAAGGGAATTTCGTAAACTTCAGCGCCACAATCGTTCAGGGTTGCAGCGTTCAGTTGGGTGGTCAGACGGCCCTTTTTCATATACACTATTATGTGGACAGTGTTGTTGGCAGCGGTGGTCACAATTGCCTCTGTCACACAGGAATTGGCTTACACTTCTACTTTGTCTCCATCTACACAATTTACTAAGTCGTGTATTAAGGAGAACGGATTGCCAAACAGAAGTTAATTTCGAGTGGCTTTGGATAGACCAGGGGACGTTTCGTGTTTGCCTGCGAAGTTGTTTAGGAGATCGAGTATCGATTTCTTAATTCCTCCCATCGTTGTAGTCGCTTCGGCTTGCCTTGTGCACGCAGCAGGGTTGTGGGAGATTTAATGCATTTTCACAAGAAAGATCGGACTTGTATTTCCCAATTAAATACAGACTATATGATATGGCTATGTATTTGCAAGTTCTTCTCAAACATGGGTGCTGTAGGAAGTGCCATTCACCATTTCTACTTTCCCACCTCGAATTTGGTCCTCTTCGGCTTGCCTAGTGTATGCAGGTGGATTTAGTGAATTTTGAAAAGAAACATTAGGCTTTTATTTTCGAAAGAAAAACAGGCTACATGACATGGCTCCTAGGGATTACCATTGACCATTTTTATTGTCCCCATCTCGAATTTGGCTTTTGAATAAAAGTAAACTTTGCTGAAATTTGTCATCCTTCTAAACTTTTTTTTCTAAATAATTGTTTTGTGTTTAAATACAGGCAATCAATCAAGACTTTATGGCTGTTCTATCAGTTGGATGAAAACTAATTTGTTTGTATTTTGGTGAAATCGTTGTTGGCAGTAGTGATGAGATGGAAGATAAACGTAAGGTTTTAAGTCCTTTACTAAGACACATCCCTATGAACAAGTAGTTGCGTGTGATTCTGTTCCATCATTATCATCATCATCATCATCCAAAAAAAAATTCATTGGTAAAAAATTACAGCGTACAAGGAGTCTATGTTACCAGCTGTGCAATTTGGAAGTGTCATGCACTTCACAATCAAAACACTTTAAGTATATCAATTTACTTCCTAATGAAATTCTAATGAAATTTTAAGTGAAAAAAAAATTAAAAAAATAAATAATCTACTACGTACAAATCACTAATTAATAAAAGCCACACCAGTTATTAATAAAAGCAGTAGTACAATCAACCCCGCGTTATTGATGAAACGAGTAGAAGCAGAGGAGTTGCCTCGTAATAAAAAAAGAAATGATTAATACAACTGCTAGTTCATGACAAAATTAGTAGAATCAGACAGATTGTTTTTTAATTGAAGGCAGCAAATAATGTAACTAATAGATAGTTCACGATAAAAGGGGGAATGGAATAAGTAGAATAAGACCTGTTGCTTAATGATAAAAAGAAACAATTAGTGCTAAGTTCTAGTTCATAACCACACTGGTTATTGATAAAAGGACAGAGGATTTCTTTTAATCAAACGGTTTATTTAAAGAAGTAGAATCAGACGGGTTGTTTAGTAATAAAAGGTGGTACGTAGAACAAGAAGGGCTACTTACTGATAAAATGAGGTGCAGCAGCAGCAACAGCTTTCTATGTTCACTTTAGCTGTTTGGGATAAAGGGTTCTATCAAAATTCTGTTCATTGCAACTTGTTCTGGTTATCATACTATATGAGAACATCATATGACATATCATGTTTACAGAAAAATACAATACAATATAGTAGTGCTTCTCTTTACTTCATTATTAATCTCCTTGGGAAACTGATCTGATGATTGTTGATTTTTTTTTGGTGGGGTCAGGCATTTGTATTATCCTGTACTTTGTTTTATCGAAAGAAAAAAAAAAATGCAAGATGTCAGACTTGCAGAGAGCTTTTCCTCTGTATGATTGGAGTAATGAAATTACTTGCAAACAATAAATTTCTTGTAAATCTTTAAAGCTCAGCGTGAATCAGATTGAAAACCTTTATGGTCTTTTGATTTACTATTAATTATTGTTAATTTTTAAAATTCAATCATAAGTAGTCTGTTTCTGATTTAATGTAAATTAAACTATTTTTTTCTATACAGATAACATTATATTAAAGAATTAACTGAATATTAGTTATAAAACACCACGATGGTTTCTTAAATGAAGTAGAGTCATGGATAGATACAAGCTTTTCGGAAGATGAATTACATTACAATGATATCTGTAGAAAGGTAACATTAACTAAATACAGGAGAAGAATATCCATCCAATGGTATCAGTAGAAAGGTAAGATTAACATTAACATTAAGCTTTTTTTATTTAATTCTGCAGCCCGTTAGAAGATGACTTACATTGCCATGCTATTGGCAGAAAGGTAACGTTATCTCAAGACAAAGAAGAATAGAACCATTAACCCAGGCAAAATAGCTTATTTTACAAATCTGCAGCTTTATTCATGATTTTCCAGGCATAGAAATAAAAAATTGTTTGTAAAAGTGATTTTTCAATTATAAATACTATTATGCTATGCCATGGTGTTTGATGCTTAATGGGCCATATATCTTGTTGCATGATATGCTGAATTTTTTAATTGAAAAGATGTAATTGTTGGAGACTGGAGTTAATTTCTCCACTCCTCATGCATGCAGCAGTTAACAATCAGTTAGAGATCAGTCAGTTATCAAACAGTTAGTTAAACTATTAGAGAAGCGGTTAACATTCAGTCAGTTAGACAAATAGTTAGTTTGCATGTAAAGACTAAAATTAGTCTTCAGTTTGTTTTTTCTAATTATTGTTTGTTCTCAATTCTATTTAAGAGACCAATGGGGCAGTATTGTAAGATGAGCAAGATAAGCAAGATCAAGAAGATCTGCAAGAATCAAGAAGATTAATCAAAATCTTGTTCCATAATTGTTGTATCAATCTGTGTGTTCTATTTTCTATTTTTTATATGTTATTATTTTCTAACAAATGGTATTAGAGCCCACGGAGAGTATCCTGGGAAGTTGCAAAAAAAATTTAGACCCTGTAGATCCACGCAGAAGAAGGTTCAGAGCCAACTTAACACTCTAGCCTTGGAAGTTGAAGTGCTACCAATGAATGCAGCCAATGAAAAAGCCTACTGAGACAAGCAGTTTGTGGGAGAAGCAGCAGCAGCTACTAAGTGTTCAAAAAAGAGCAGCCTACATACAGAAGCGCAACTGCTCATGAATAAATGAGCAGTCTGACAGACTGTGGGAAGGAAGCCGTGAAGGGAGAGCACAAGAACTAGCTTGGTCGACAGCAGGAGAATTGCGAGGAGCAGGCAAGGTTGAAAATAAGATGCCCAAGGAAGAAGGGATGGAAAAAAAAGGGACAAAAAGAAGCAGTCAACGCACAGAAGTATGGAGCGTAAGCAAATCATCATGCAAGAAGATGAGCATATCTTTTTCATCTGCAAACGGATCATCCCACTCAACATCGAGAGCGGAGTCAGCATGCTTTAAACAAATTTCCCTGTTGAGGTCCGATTCAAAGGCATGTAAAGAGAACGAAGCGAATTCTCTCTAAATGCCTCCGTTCAAAATGCAAGTAGATGTTTGCGCAGAGTAGTCAACCAAACAAAGCGCAGTGTTTTGTTGGAGTGCGCAGCTGACAGAAGGAAGAAAGAGCCATAGCTCATCGACATCTGAACATTGGAAAAAGAGAAGTCATTTGGATGCATCAGAAAGAGACCCCCGATAATAGTTTTTTGATGTCGTGAAGGAGAAAATTGGGTCTAGTAAAGAATAATAAAGTGTGTGTGTTGAACAGTGAGAGAAGCTGTGAAAGTGTGTGTGTTGAATAGCGAGTGAAGCTGTCAAAGTGTCTGAAGATCAAGTCGATCATTGGCAAATCAAGACCAACATGGAAAGAACCCAGTAGAGTCCTGGGAGGAAACCTGAGCAGTTAAGCATCAAGTGAAAGATAGGTAAGCAAGCAGGAAGCTTGTAGTGTTGGACATAAGCATGTCCATTGATAGCCTTTCGACAGGCTACTCCTCAGTTTTAAATGCTAAGTGAATGCTCATTGAGCAATTGTATTTGTTCGTAGCCTCAATCTAGGCTATATCAGGTGGTGTATTCCACATATAAGGCGATGTATTTTGCAAGGCGGTGTATTCTGCATGAGAAGACAAATTTAGGTATTGTAAATGCTGAAATAGTTTGTGGTAGAAATTAAGGGGGAGTGTTGGAGACTGGAGTTAATTTCTCTACTCCTCATGCATGCAGTAGTTAACAATCAGTTAGAGATCAGTAAGTTATCAAACAGTTAGTTAAACTGTTAGAGAAGTAGTTAACATTCAGTCAGTTAGACAAACAGTTAGTTTGCATGTAAAGACTAAAATTAGTCTTCAGTTTGTTTTTTCTAATTATTGTTTGTTCTCAATTCTATTTAAGAGACCCATGGGGCAGTATTGTAAGATGAGCAAGATAAGCAAGATCAAGAAGATCTACAAGAATCAAGAAGATTAATCAAAATCTTGTTCTATAATTGTTGTAGCAATCTGTGTGTTCTGTTTTTTGTTTTTTATATGTTGTTATTTTCTAACATTAATTGAGTCTTGATTTAATAATTTTTATAATTATTTAAAGTCTTTTAATTTTTTCTTAATGTTATATTAATTTATTTTTAATTTTAAAAATTTTATGAGAAATTATTATAAGTAAAATTAAGATAGAAAAAATATTAATTAAATATATCAGTCGAGAACTCAAAAGATTTAGTATACTTCATTGTTATAGTTCCTAAATGTTTAAATCTAGTAAACCTTTATTACAACATATCTTCCTTTGATGAAGTTCCTTACATGTATCCTCCTTATCTTCCCTAATTAAATTTATAACTCTAAATAGAGTAGAAATTAGTATTTATTTAAAGATGACTAAATAAATCTTATAAATAAATGAACATATCCCTAAAATACCAGACCAAGAAGTAAATAAAAAATAAGGAAATCAATACATCTTCAACCAAGCCATTGATACCACAGTCAAAATAAGTTGTGGAATGAGCCGATGACATTAAGTACGAATAAGAATTTTTAAAAATGGTTTAAGGAAAGACTTAAAAGGTAAATGGATGAAATCTCTGATATGAAGTTGGCATAAAAGTAGTAAACGTGCACCTGCAATGCATCTCTTACAGCGTTAGTTCAAAGCACACCTACACCAATTTTCAATATAGAAAATTAATATATTTACAAGATCTAAACCCAACAAAATATTAATATAATGTATTTAATATATATACAAAATTAGTTGATCCGTTTCCTTCAACTACTAATGTCTCTCCCATTATTTCAACATGTAAATCAAATTTTGAAGAAAACACAACCGTTAAAGAGATAGCAGGTGTGTAAAGCACTCAAACAAAGGAAAGTTATTGAAACACCTTTCTCGACCAATTTTCTTCCCTGTTGTGCCGAATAATTTCTCCACTTTTAACCCTGATTTCCGGAAAAAAAAAAAAAAAAAAACTTTCGCAGTTCTTTGGTCACTTCGATATCAGGGAAACAAGAAATAATTTGCAACCAACTCTCTCAACCTAAAAGTCGAGTGCATGAATAACCTATTTGTTGACGAGTGGGTAGATGCTCTTTATGGAGAAAATAAAACGACCCAGTCGACTTAAGATCATCCATGCACTCGACCTTTAGGTCGAGGGCCTTTTGACACTGCATTTACTTTCATTTTGTTGTAAATTTGATATCATTTCGT
This sequence comes from Torreya grandis, assembly GCA_037957365.1. NCBI lineage: Eukaryota > Viridiplantae > Streptophyta > Pinopsida > Cupressales > Taxaceae > Torreya > Torreya grandis. Next base: position 2,580,489 of record JARHVA010002124.1, on the reverse strand, counting down.
TACTGCTGCAAAAATATAAAAAATGCAAGAAATAAGATAACAAGTTAAGCGGGTCTGACAGAAACAATCAATCCATGAAGGGAAAACTAAACAACGTCTAAGATAATCCTTAAAAGTTGATCTAAAAGTTAACTAGAGAATAATCGAGCCGGTAAAGAACACACAAGGACAGTCAATTCAGATTAGTTGATATATCGTCAGTATTCAAATATGAAATGAATGAATCATAATCAATATTACAAATTTTATCCAGATCAGTTCTTAATTATATTAAGAGGTAATGAAGGTACCACTTTTGCAGAGGGAGGATGACCAAATGTTATTGAGATTTGTACTTGCTCAGCTGACACCAAATTTAAGGAATTCGCTTGCCATATATGCCTAAACTAGATTGACTGATCTATATTATTAATTTTCTAAATCAATTATGTGGATTTTTTTATTTTTTTAATTGTAAAATGAATCGGCCCATACTTATCTAGAACACAA
>JARHVA010002124.1:2517500-2575000 GCA_037957365.1 Torreya grandis | reverse complement strand
GACCTTATCTAAATATTTGGCTCAACTTCCTATAAACTTTAGGCATATTTATTTCATTTTATTGTGATTTTTAATAAAACTTTAGAAAGACATAAATGAAGCTAGTTTTACATACAATAATTTATGTAAAGAGTTGGATGTTATTTATAAAATAATTGTGCTCTTTAATTAAATATCATAGATTCAATTTCATGATGAGAATTTTACTCTAGAGATGGCACACTTTAGAATGGACATGTTTATCATTGAATTAATGTTCCATGTGATGTTAGAATTGTTCTTGTATATTATATTATTTTATGTGATCGTTAGGGATCTAGAGATGGTTAAAATTAATGTGGCTATTCCAATTCTTGATGTTTACCTAGAATTTATCTTAGTTTTTTTCTTCTACTATCATAAATATTCCTTCATAGGGAAGAGATGGTAGAGGTAGAGGTGGTGATTGGCTGCAAGATAAGTTTCCATGGATTTTTCTTGATATTTTATCGCCTTCTGTTCATGCATTTAAATAATAAAATGAATAATAAGACAAACAAGGAGAGTGGAATCACTTACCAAATGATAAAATCCTCATCTAGGAGGGCATGATTAGGGTGACAAGAAAAATATCCCTTCTGTAGTTTTTGGCATGTTGTCTACAATTGCATGAATGTATACATTTTGAGTTATGTTCATACCTTTATAATGTTTTGATTACCTTTCCTATTGATTTTCCTAGAGCCATGTGATACATATTACCTCATGTAGGTAGTCTCCAAGCTAACCCAATGTGACTTTTTGGTGTGCTTATCCACCTACTTTTTATTTTGATGATTGTATTAAATAGATTTCATTTCAAAGTTGATATATAGTACACTAACTATTTAAAAATGAATTAAAATAATTAGTTTTGAAAAGTGAGTAATAATATGTTAATCTAACCTACTACTATCATTAGTTTGACATGGTATAACTCTATCTACACCAAAAATCTATAAATGTGACTCTCTCTCTCTCTCTCTCTCTCTCTCTCTCTCTCTCTCTCTCTCTCTCTCTCTCTCTCTCTCTCTCTCTCTCTCTCTCTCTCTCTCTCTCTCTCTCTCTCTCTCTCTCTCTCTCTCTCTCTCTCTCTCTCTCTCTCTCTCTCTCTCTCTCTCTCTCTCTCTAAATTTGATATTATTTTAATAATATATAATCTTATTAAATGGATTTTAATGATATTTTATGTAATATAGTATCTTTATATGACACTTTTCCTATAGATGCCTTTACAACATTTTTGGACTATCATATAAATATTTTCCCTCATTAATAATTAATAGCTTTTTGTTAGATTAGGTTATATAAAAACTTTTAAATATTTATGTAACAACTCCTTCCCCAATTTTCAAATATCATGTTTCTTTTTTTTTGAAAGGGATAAATGTGTTTCAACAAAGCTAGGGGATTAATCCCCTATGTTTTAAACAATAATATTTTAAAAAATGATTTGGGTAAGAAGAATAAGGGTCCTTCCACCAATAATCGAAGGCTTAGGATGAGACTCAGTGGATAACCTACTTAAGCATATTTAAGGTGGTTATATGATGAAGTGGTTTGTTACAAAAAACAAAGTTGTAGAGTTTAGAACATGTAATGAAATTTAAGAAATAGATGTAGAAATAACGAATACACATTTAACATAGGATATTGGTAGAATGGTTCCACTTATATTCAATAGAAAAATAGGTAAAATTATATATGTGTACAATGCACATTAATATAAGAAATTAAAATTATTGTGATTAGAAAGGGGTAAACATCCTGATTGATTTATATAGAGTGCAATGTCATTAGATAAATTAGGGAAAGAAGGTTCTCATGATCAAAGAGGGATGAACATCCTAACTGATTTACCTAGTTTCAAAAGTGATAATCTACTATAAGATGCTTAAGCCATGCAAGTGTTTAGGATGTTTTAGACATAGATAATTAGGAAATAAGAAAATGTCCCTTTACTTAGTCATTGTGTGAGTCTCCTATATTGGTCTTCTATTAATGTTTTTGGTATCTTAAAATATATATCATTACAAGAATGTAGTTACAAGAAATGGTAAAAATATTATACAGTTACAGGCAAGGTCTATTTTTTGATTATGGTGATGGTTTGACTTCCTTTTAGGTGTGATGTTTAATATTCCATCAGTGTTGCATTACCGATAAGATCACTGACATGGTGTAGAACTAGGGAATATCACCATACATGCCACATGATAGAATAGTTTTGGTATATGGATGTTGAGTCATGCACTTAACTAGACTAATGTGTGGTATGTTTCAAGGTGCTAAGAAAACACACAGAGGTGCCACATATCTACATGCTTGGTTTGAGATGTTGAAAATGTGATAATTCATGTGTAAGATTAGAGTGTTGTGAGGTGTTCATATTAACATTATGTAAGTGTATAAGGATACTAAAAATAATTCATGAGTATTTCACATTATTATGATGATTCATCTTGGTGCTTGTGGAAACACACAAGAGTGCAAAGAGTCTCTATGAGTGTCATAAAGATACATAAGCTATGTGGGATACATAAGCATGCATGAAATTATGTGATGTGTAAAATATTTCCTTCCTACCTTACACCAAATTAGGATGAGCTAGATAAATTAAAAAATTTACAAGGAGATGTTATATATTCCAAAGCAAGCCACTTCACTTGGCGTGAAATGAATTATATAGGTATGCTCTAATTATGCATCATAATACCTTTTAGAAAAGTTCATCCCATCATATATTGGTTCACACGATTAAACCTCTATGGGTATTTATGTTAGGCCCTGAAAACATTCTGAAGACTTATAAAACTAACTTGCAAGGTTTATTGTGGTGAGCTACAATAATTGTGTGGTAACGTAGAAGATGAGTTAAATATTATTCTTTGGCATGTGGGTGCTAAACTTGATGTGAAATATATTGACCTTAGCTTAAGGGTAGATGAGAAACACTTAAAAATTATGGTAAGAAGTTAGAACTAGTGTCTCAAATCCACCTATATCAATCATCCCCCTTAATAAATGATGGTTACCATTGATGTTAACTTCCCCAATAAAACAATCTAGTGTCATGATGATGTTGACTCCAATTTCTAAGAAAGAATTTAGGATACCAAATCCATGAAAAAGAGATGAACATTTTCTAACATGTTTCTCTATGTGACACACTTCATGTAATGTCATTGATCCTATAGTTGTGGAAAACTAAACCTATGTTACTTGATATTGGGTTGCTTATTTTGATAACAAAGTGTAGAATCTATTATGGATGCATACAATTTTAAAAGGATGTATTTGATCCTTGTAATATAACTTTGATAATTAGGAGTGTATATAATCATGTTTACTTCTTGAGGAATATGAATAATTCCTGTATGTAATAGTGGATCTTATAAATGAAGCAAATCCATGTCAAATGGATGTTACATGCCTAGGAACATAACAACTCCAAAGTTTGCTACAATGACATTGAGGTTGTAATGGTGTCAATACTAGTGATCTCTACACTATATGAGATTGATCTATGATATCAAAAACTCTAAGATACATGAGTGAAGTTGATAAACTCTATATACTCTAACAATGTGAAGAAATATGAAACTTCCTATGTGAGCCCAAGACATGTTAATGCAATAAAATTTGGCTTGTTGATGGTGTGGAAATATAGAGGCATTGGTATATGACATAAAGTGTGCTATGTATAGATATTTATTTGTATATATGTATAATATGAAGTGTTGTTATCTAGTGAATTATTGGTGTGTAAATATTTGCACTTGTAATACCATTATAGAGAGGAAGAGAGTTTTTCTAAACTTTCCAGGTCCATCCATCCATAGTTAGTTTCAAATAATGAACAATTATTTGCACTGGAATGTCTAAACACCAAAATTTGGACTGGGAATGGCTTATTCTTCCATAAATAATACAAAGATGAAGATCCCAACACTTCTTAGTTTTATGAATGCAGTAATAGAAATGCCTTTAGGTAAATGGAGAGTGTAGTGTGTGTCTCTAATGAGGGTGTTTTTGTGAATGGAACAACTGAGCCATGGGATGTTATTTGCACTAATAGTATGTATATTTCCTTCAATGTATACACCTTGGTTGGCATTGTTACTACACAAGGTTATTATGCTTGGAAATATTCATGTTTTATTAAGGCTTCTTCCATGTAGAGCACTACCAAGAATCTTTCAAATGTGATTATTTGCAACACATTCTTGAGCTACACACACATCTTCAACTTTTTGAGATGTGTTATAAGCTAACATATGCCATCTTCTAGGTTACAATGGTGTAGGTTTCTATTAAATATCCTACGTGTACTTAAATAGTGACTTGTGTGTGGATCATGGTTGAGATGCTCATATGGATTCTTTAGCTTTATCTAAGAGATGATGGGATGAGGAACCCAATACATAAGATGAAACACTTGGGATTTATTACATAAAGCGCAACAAGGAAGAATTATTGGCATGTGAGTATGGTGAGAAGTGTATGAAACCTTCTCTAATTTTACAACAATAGGTGTAACCAAGACCCATATATTTTGGTTTCCTCTCCATTTACAGTGTGTTGGTGATACCTTGGCCCTTCTTGCCTAGGCCTAGGCCTTCATAATCCATTTTATTTAGTATCTTGGAACTAATTCCCTTGGTGTGTTTCTCAAAACTACCAAATAATATTTATGATGAATCAAACTATGATGAATGATAGGGACTTTCTAAGTTCTCATATGTTATTGCCTCTACATTACATGTCTCAATTGGCCATGATGGTACACTGATAACTATAGGATTAGGTGCTTTAAATTTTATGCACTCAATGTTGAGTCACTCAAGTTATCTCTCCTTGGTAGGGAACTCTTGCTATAGATTCCACATAAAATAATACATCTATTCTTGACTTGAACAAGGTTGTCATGGACAAGCTTAGTGATCCATGTACTAAAACTGGTTCAGGTCTATGTACAAAAAAGAGCCGAATACACAAATAAATATTTCAAACTCACAATAATTATATTATTTTTCATATAATAAACATATATTACATAATTTATATAGGAAATACCTTTCCTATAATAGGGGAGATCAAATCTCCATAAATATCTATCACCTAAACAAATAAATCAACTCTGCATATTATTGTTAGGCATAACAATAATATAATAACTAGACTCTAATAACATAATATCCATAATTACATTATTTATAATTAATAACATGAGAAATATACCTCAACATTCACCCCCTTATGAACATTATTAATCATATCTACACCCACTTAATGTGAGCATGGGGAGAATATACATCTTTAAAAATTGTCCTGAATAGAATCATATGTCAATGCATACTTTTAGGTTTGCATACTACTATCTGAATCTTGTTATCTAGATCTTGTTGCACATGACCACTACTATGCAAAGGAATGCATCCCGCATTTATTCCATGTGACTACAATAGACGTGTCACTGGTTGATCATCTCCATAAAGAAGTAAGGCAGTCTGAGGATCTCTACAGTCAGAGGATTTTTGTAGTTAGCTACCCTCTTATACAACTGTCACCACATTCTATTATACCTACACTCTCCCTTTTCTCTAAATATCAGAGGATATCTAAAAAGTAGGGAAATGAAAACATACACAACTCTAAAAAAGAAATATCATGAGGAATAAATCCTCATTGTCATCTTATGTAGCTTTTATTAATGTTTATTGCCACCCAAACAAAAACAACATAGACAGTTTCCACTGCCACTAAATAACTATCCTTGGCATTAGCCTATTTGACGTAGAGCACACCACACTAAAGAAATCAAAAACCACACTATACATGTGAACAAGATTGTTCTTTTATTCTTATTCACACAACCAAAAAGCAAATTCACCACTAAAGCAGAAGTGGCCTTGTCGCTAGTGGTTAACAAGAGGCTCTAGAACCTCTAGCCTTTGTTTTTTCTGATGTATGAAACTACTTACACTTTAAATAGGGCTTTGAAGATCAACTCTTACATGCCATTTTTTAGGACAAAACTCTCCCACACACATAAGTGACACATAAGACTCAAGACGTTGAGTTCGCCCAATACTATATCCGTACATGAGAGATTTTTGACAATATCGATACATTTTATAAACTTGACTAAACCTAAAAACATTAAAATACTAAAAACTCAATATACTAACTATTATTTAAAAAAATAGTTAAACTTTAACATAAAACAAAACTTAGTGTGACAAAACCGATTTTAAAAACATCTAATAAACTAGACTTTGTAATTTTAACCAACCTAAATCTAAAATGATTCTTAACCCCAAAAAAAAAAAAAAAAAACTCAACTATTGATATTTTTGAATTTTTAATATACAAGACACCCTAACAACTATAACACCTAAAATAATAAAAAATTCTTAAGACCCGTGACTTTTTACATGGATAGATACTATTAAAATTGAAAACCTATAAACAAATCTGAAAAACCTTTTAACATGACTAATGGACTTCAAATAATATGAACTCTCAATTAAAAAAATGACTTTCAGACTAACCATGAAAAACAAGACTTTAAAACTGTAAACCTAAATTTCTGTATCTTGGCTTTACCACTGACGACTGGTTCAAGAGCAATGTGGAAGGAATTTATTAACTAAGATTCTGTAGAGGGTAAGTTAGTGAATGTCACGTTAGAGGTGGGTGCATTTGTGGACAAAGAAAGGCCGTGATAATGAAATACATATTTGTGCTAGATCTGTTGCGTGATAATTTCAGCTGGGTATTGAAATAAAAGCGGCTGAGAGTTTCAGGGCTCCATCATGGGTAACATAAATGGCATACTTAGCATGGCCATAAGACTTCCACTTTGACGATCTTCCCTCAATCCAAACATAAACCACATGTAGAACAAGTGCAAATCTGGTATGTAGGCGAGAGGATGCACGATCAGTATTGATGTTGCAAAAAAGATTTTATTCGTTCCTTCTCAGTGCCTCTATCTCTTACACGTCTACTGATCACAGCTTAACCACATGACAATAGTGTCCAAACATAATATACTCGCAATGGAATTTGAAACTTTGCCAAGCCGGTCAATGAATGTAGTTTCTTGACTTCGAGAGATCGAATCCCGCTTTCAAATGGAAAATTAATTCAGTGTGCACCTGAATTTGTAGTGCTCAGGAGGAGCAGAATAAGTCGATCTATATTAGCATCTTAGAATTAACGAAAATCAGGCACGCCATAATTATTGGTGGAAAACTTCAAGAGATCACGCCTCGATGTCAATCCTGCTCTTATGAAGACACTTGAAAACATAAATAAAAAAATTCTAATCGACTAAATACTCATGACAGAAAGGAATAACCAAACTTTTATTGTCATTGAAATATTGCCATCTACAGGGGCGAAATAGCAATATGTTTGCTCCTACAAATAAAATTATATTTCCATCATAAGCCGCTGATGTCCCTGCTCTGATACCAAATATTGAAATTGGTTTAGATCTATGTACCAAAAAATAGCAGAATATACAGATAAATATTTCAAACTCACCATAATTATATTCTTCTGCATATAATAAACATGTATTACATAATTTATATAGGAAATACCTTTCTTATAATATGGAGATCAAATCTCTATAAATATCTCACCTAAACAAACAAATCAACTCCTTATATTATTTTTAATAATAATAATAATAATAATAATATACCTCAACACCTTGATGTGGAGGTCTAGGACTAAGCACGTTAGGGATATCATGCATTAAATATAACACATATGGTTATGTAGAGTGAATATGTGTAGAACTATTTAGATGAATCATACAACACACATGTGAGTAAAGCATAAGTGTTGTATTTGAAAAAATACAACTTATATTCAATATGAGATAATAGGTAAATGGTACAATGTGATATAGTGCATGTATGACAGAGTATATATATAGAGCATTTATCTATCATTATGACTATGAAAGGCATTGACCCTTGGCTAGGTACATGTGTTAAATATTTATACAATAAATATAAGAAGTAGTTAGAACTACTACAAAATACATAGGAGATGGTTATGAGTCATGTCATCTTCCCTATTGAGTGATGGTTAGTCTTCTAGTTACATGGTGACAAGTTGTTAACACTTTCTAGTTTGAAAGGTTCCACTTATCAAGACACATAGTTAGATCAAGATGACACATGGACGTAATAGCATAATTCAAGTGTATGCATACACATATGATGGCGTGTTTGGTACAGAAGTGTGTGTGCAAGACTGCAAATAATCATAAGACTACAAACTCATGAGAGTGTGGCACATGAGACTGTGAGTTGGTGTGATTTTGGGTCACATAACTAAAAGTGACTTTGATAATGGTGTGTAAGACTACGACCAAGCAAGAGTGTGTTTCACAGAGGTGTGAGAAAGACTCCAAAGTGAGTTGTGTGTATATTGTGTAGGCACATGAAGGAGAAGTATACATAGTGAGGGAACTACACACAAATCATTCACCATTTATTAAAGATGAATTGTCTCCATTTTACCCTTTTTTAGCTATATAAACTATACTTGAATTTTCTAAGAGTTATTTAGTTGTTATTGATAATAATGTATAGAATCTACTATAGATGCTTGTGAATGCCAAATGATGTGAGTGATCATAGTACTCTTAATGTTAATAAGTATGAGTGTTGTATTCATGTTGCCTTCCTAAGAGATATGAATAATCTTTTGTATGAATTAAAAAACATAAAATGAATTATGCCCATGTTACATGATTGTTGCATGTTTAAGAATGTCTAAAACTCACTACTGTTGTAGTGGTATTGAAACCAATGATCTCTACAATTTTTTAGTTTGATTTCCAATATTAAAACTCTAAGATACAGGAGTGAAGTTGAGATACTTCATATCCTTTAGCTCTGTGAATAACTATGAAAATTCCTATGTGGACATAATATGTGTTGTTGCAATATAAATTTCCCTATTGATGGTGTGGATCCATAGTGGTGTTGGTACACAACATAAGACATGGTAGTAGAGATCAATGTCTGTGAATATTTATAACACAAAATTTAATTATCTACCACATTACTAATATGGAAATCGTAGTACTTATGATATTGATACAAAAAGGAAGATACTTTTCCATAACTCTCAAGTTCCATCCATCTATAGTGTAGTTTCAGTGAGTATGTAATTTTTTGCATGGTAATGTCTAAGAGCCAATAGTTGGACTAATAATTTTTGTTTTTCCTATAAAAAACACAAGAATAAAGATATAAATAGTGCTCAATTTTAAGTTTTTTGTGATGACAACAATTCTAGGTAACTACGGAGTGTTATGTATGTCTCTAATAAGAATGTCTCTTTTACTAGTGTGGCTGAGCCATGTGGTGTTCATTGCACTAGAGTGTGAAATTTTCCATTGAGGTATGTGCCTTGGTTGGGATGGTTGATGTTGTACATGGTTCTTCTTCTTGGAAGTATGTGCATATTATTTAGGTTAATTCTGCACTTCATGTGGCTAAGAAGCTAGAAAGTTTGATTGCACATGGCACCACTATTAAGATATGTGTCATATTCTATGTTGTCATGGTGTAGTTTATGTTGAATTTATTGTGTGCATTTAAATAGTGACTTTTTGGTAGATAAATATTTGGATGCTCACATGATGCCTTCAAATTTATCACATAAATGATGAGATGAGGAACCAAGTGTGCAAGTGAAACCCTTGGACTGACTTCCAAAGAGAACAATGTGGAATCATCATTAGTTCATGACTGAAGTGACAAGTGTATGAATATTTATCTTACTATGTTGCAATTAGTGTATAAGACCCATTTTGTGTGGTATTATCTCCATCTAGATGGGATTGATGGTGCTTTTGATCTTCTTTCCCAAACCTTAAACTTCATATCCCATTTTCTTTAGTAGTTTAGAACCAATTCTTGTGGTGTGCTTCTCAAAACTTTCAAACAAGGTTTCTAATGAATCATGTAGAAGTGAATGGCATGGATTCACAAGGTCTTATTCTATCATTTTCTCCACATCACATAGCAAAATTAGGTATGGGGGTGTGTTGATGACTAGAGGATCATATGTTTGAAAATTAATTCACCCAAATTTGAGGTTCTCAATTTATTTTTCCATTGCAGAGAACTCTTAATATAGATTCTGCATGAAAAAGAGACATTTATCCTTGGCTTGAGCAAGGCCGTGGTAGATAGACTTAATGATATTAACTATATTCATCATGAGATTCATTTATTACTCCATGAGATTCATTTATTTCTACATGATAATTTTGGAGACTATCTACTTATACTAGAGTGTCTTTCAGTTGTTAATTATATTGTTGGATATGTTAGATCTATTCAATCAAGTGTGTATTCTCTTTTATATACTTTGAAAGAGATGTTTCCATCTAGGAGTGGTTCATCTTCCTGATTACTTTGCCCATGACTGCAATAAACAGTAAAAAAAGAACATGTCTAAATACCTCTTGGAAATGATATGAAGGATGTTTTTTCTCTAATACAAATGATCCACACTATGTGGCTCAAAACTAGATGCATGGGGAAAACCATACATTAAATATAATGTGTATGGTTATGTAGATTGAATATTAGCATAACTAATTTAAAAAGTAAAAATCATACATTTACATAAATCAAAAGTCTTGTATTTTCATTCATTCAACTCCTATTCAATATGAGATAATAGGGAAATAATATAATCTAATATAGTGCATGTATGATAAAGTAGATATGCAGAGCATGTTATATATTACAATGACCATGTAAGGTATCAACCCTTGGATTGATGCATATGTAACATATTTATACAATAAATATAATAATTAATTAGAAATATTATCTAATACAAAGGATATGGTCATGAGTCATGTTGTATTCCCTTTTAAGCAATGGTTAGTCCTCTAGGTATGTGGAAGCAAGTTATTGACATGTTCCAAGCTAAAAGGCACTAGTTGGAAATGCACATAGTCAGATAAATCTAACACGTAGATGTATTGGGATAAGGCAAGTGTATGTGCATGTAAATAATGACATGCTTGGAAAGGAAGTGTGTTTACAAGACTATAAGCAAACTCAAGAGTGTGAACTCATGTGAGTATGGCATGTGGGACTTCAAGAAATCATGAGTGTGTGGCTTGGGACTATGAGTGAGTGTGATAACAGTGCATAAGATTTGGCAAAAGTGTATATGATATGTGCACAAATCATACATGCATGTGTAACAGAAGTGTATGTGGCATAAGAGATATACATAGATCATTCACTCTACATAACCATGTCTATTATATAATGTATGATTTTACCTCATGTGTATGATCTTGAGGCCCCTAGTGTGAATTAATCTACAAGATTAACATTTTTTGTCATGATATTTGTTAACTTATCCTTGAAAATATGGAAGCCTTTCTCCTTGGACTATAAATTATCTTATAATTATTAATTCTGGTTTTATAGATGTTAAATCTCTTCTATCAAATCATGTGTTCTCTTCCAAAGACTTTAAAAGAGACACTTCTATCTAGGGGTTGTTTTCCTTCCTTTTCACTTCTCCCAGGATTGAAATAGAGAGAAAAAGGAACACACATCTAAATACTAGTCATAAACAACTAAATATAGGAAGGTGTGATAGATTATGCTCTAATACAAATAGTTTGAGACCTAGGATGAGACCCAGTGGAAAACCTACTTTAGTGGATTTAAGGTGCTTATATAAGGAAGAAATTTATGAAATTAAAACAATGTTGTAATTCATAGAACACATAATGGAATATAAGGAGCAAATTTAGAAACAACCATTATAAATTTAATGTAATAGATTGGAATAATGGTTCCACTTTTATTCAACAAAAATAAAAAGTAAAATTACACATGTACAATGCATAGTAAGACAAAGAATGTAAGTTCCTATGATCAAAAAGGGATAAACTCTTGACTGATTTGTCTAAAATGTGGTGTCATCACATGAAGTGGGGAAATCAAGTTCCCATGATTATACATGGAAAAACATCTTGACTAATTTACCTAGTCTAGTAAATGATCATCTGATACAAGATACTTGAGGCATGAAAGTATGCATGATGTTTTAGACATGATGATTAAGAAAGAGGATAATGGTTGTTGAATTGGTCACTGTATGGGTTTTCTATATCCATATTCCCTTAATGTGTTTAGTGTCTTAAATTATATATCATTACAAGGAATTGGTTACAAGAGATGGTTATAAAAATAGAAAATTACAAAAGTGATTCATCTTGTACTCGTGTGACAGTTTGAATTCCTTGCGGATGTGACAATTATGCTTCCATCAGTGATGCAAATTTGATAAGTCATGTGCATGACTATAATGTTGTATAATGTTCATTTTTATGTTATGGAAGTGCACAAGGATATTGTAGAGTTTTATTGTAGATTTTTCACAAGTGTCACAAATTACCACAGTGATTCATCTTGGTGATATAGAAGCATGCAAGAGTGTTGAGAGTCTCTACAAGTGTCATAAATATGTTCAGGTTGCATATGTTGCACAAGCATATACATATTTTTGTGATGTGAATAATATTTCCTGAGTGCCTTGGGCCAAATCAAGATGAGCTAGACAAGTTGAACAATACACAAGGAGATAACAAAGATTTAAAAGAAAGCCACTCCACTTGATGTGACATAAATTTTCTATGTATTCTCTAAAAAATTTACCAAATACATTTTTAGAATGTTTTTCCTATCATCTATAGGTTCACATAGCTAAATTTATGTGAGGAGATGTGTTAGGCCCCACAAGCTTTCTGAACACCTCTAAAGTTGACCTACAATGTTTGTAGTGCTAGAATTCAAGGGTTGTGTAGTAACATAGAGGATGATTTTGATATTGTGATCTGGTATGTGGGTAATAAACTTGATTCAAAAAAATTGATGTTATTGAAAGGTTATATGATCAATATTAAAAAAACTTGATAATAACAGGTGTCTCAGATCATCCTAGATCAATAAAAATTTAGAAACATATAAAATAACTTTTGAAAATGGTAAAAAGAACATATTGAAGGAGTATATTCCTTATAATGGTATTCCATTAAAAAAAATCATATATTTTTAGTTCAAGAGCTTAAATTATATATATATATATATATATATATATATATATATATATATATATATATATATATATATATATATATATATATATATATATGGATAATTATCCTCCAAACTACTTAGATTTCATTGATCTCTTTACCAAGTTTTACTAGATTAGTTTGTGATAAAGTAATGGATATTTTATTCAATAAGGTGAGGGTTGAGTGTGGATCCACATGGCCAGCCTAATTCAATAGACCTCACTTGCAAATAATTAAACAAGCTCAACATTATACCATAACTAGTTTCCCATAAGGTTTACTTAGAAAAGCTAGGTTGAAATTTATTATTGCGAGAGCCCATATTTACACCTTTGGATATAGTGATCCAAATAGATGATAAAATAGAGGTTGGGTCATTATATCATCAAATTCCTATTGAATATTCTCTTTAAATAAAACTGTGACTTATGTACAAAAAATATGAGAGGTAGCCCACTCACTATTCTTTTGTATTTTCTAGACTAAGGGGAAAGACCCAACAACAATTTATTATGGAAGATAAGTTTAAAATGACACAAATGTTAACAATTGACTTATCCACCATGAGTAATCCACTTATTTACCTTTTACTAGTGAAGTAATCACAAATCATTCAAATTTAAGATAAATATTTTGATAGATGGACATGAATACAAACATTTATGACATGAAAGCTTAATATTAATAGTTTATATGCATTCACACAACTGAGATAACCAATGTAGAGTAGAATGCATGAGAATGAAGATACTAAAGAATATGCAAAAGAAGATATCTCAATGGAGAATATATAAAAAATAATTATTTAATAAGATGATCTATTCAATTATGGTTAATGGTATGAAAATGTATTATTTACATTGGGCCACAAAGACCTCAAAGCTTCAATGAATAAATATATAGGAAACATAATAAGTAACATTTTATGTGAATATTCCATAAACCTATATACATAACAAGAGAACATACATGGATATATTTTTATTTATCATTATAATGTATTGCATACCACTAAGACAAAGAAATAACAAATTCTAAGTATACCTTACACAACAACCTAAAAGTTGTTTGCCTTTCGCAACTTAGAATCTTAGTAGGAGAACTTACACAAAGGACTAATTGATTTTCATAATTTTAAAATAAGACATCAAGATTTCAAAAGTCTTTTTAGAGTTAAATTACTCAACTAAACTACTTTCAAGGTTTCATAGCTTCGTGACCAGGTGAAATTTTAAGCACCTATGAACTCAATCTATTGCAAACTTTGCTTAGCTCCCTAGAAACACATTGTTGTTTGATTCAAGTAAGGCTTTCATTAAGTAGAATGTGTAGCTCAAATGGACATAAACCTTAGAGAATATAATTTTACTGTAAATGCATAAGACTAATAGCCAAAAAAATATAAATGAAGAAGTATTTCATCTATTTATATTTTTATCCTATTTCTCAGGAATAATCTAGGAGAATTCGTAGCAAGGTCCACGGAAAGGACATGTGTTTGTATCATGACAAATTATAATATAATCCAATAATTATACCTCATCAAGCATGCATATATTACACAATTTTATCCATGGTTAAATTTATGACAAATGGAAAAATATCTCAAGCTCACTTAGAGAATAAGCCCCTTACGACCTCATATGATTGGAGAAAATATTTTTTCTTAAGAACAAATTGTTCACAATGAAAATATTAGTCCCAAATAAACATAAATATCAATATCCCATGGCATGTGATATAGTGTTCAATCATGGGCATGCACTCACAATTAAACTTAGCATGATATTACACTTTTAATTTTTAGGGAGCCAATCACTATTGCTCAAAAGGTCTCAAGGATTAATTAAAATTTCATACTAGGGAAATTTGTGACATATGTTAGCCTATGTAACTCATTGTGAGTTGTTATTATACCATTATAAATAGCACAACTATAGACATAAACTATAAAAAAGATGAATTCATTTCAATTTACATTAAATTTGAGACTATTATGTAGCTTTCATCAATAGTTTTCCAACAAGACCAACCATGCCCAAAAAGGACATGCATTCCTTGAGTCATGAGAGAAAATATATTCCCCTATAATTATACCTTTAAAACATTCATCACAACCATATGATGGGAATTTGACATAGAAATGATGGTCAAACTTAGACTTGTGCTAGCAAAGGATCCTAACCACCACATGGCACATTATCATGGCCTCACTCTCACGGATTTGAAATACTCACTTCACTTTTTTATTTGTTCATGATTAATCATATAAATAATAAGACATTTGGTTGCTTATTATTGGTCATAAACCATAGAATCGCAAGGTTTCTTGACTTCCAAAATCATTTGTTCACTAAGACCATATGACATCAACTAATGACCTCTATTCAAATTATGAATAGGCTAGTCCTAAAATACATTATAGTACTCATTATGCTAAGTGTGATACACATGACATCAATAACTTCAGACACATGGAGGATTATGATTGGTCATACACCATAGACTCACAAAGTCCTTGTTTGATAAATTTGGCCCACATACAAAGCTTCTGCCTAGATAAATCAACTGAGCAAACTACCTAATTGACAAAATGATCAAATGACTTGCACAAGTGAAGAATATGGACCAGACCATCATCAAACATCATGTAGAAATAGACAGGTCAGTCTAGTTTCACACTTCATAAGTTCACTTAGGATGCCTCTCAAATCCAAAGGATTGCATGGACATGGTGTTTTTCATGCCTATATCATGCTCTCTTAATTTTGTGACTTAATGAGTTGTCTATCTCAAGTTACAAACATTTAAGTTAAACAATCAAAATGAGACGTGCATGGGGTCATTGAGTTAAAGTTATAATAAATATTAATTTGAATTCAAATGTTCCAAGGATGAATACATGACTGATAGGTGCCAATATCTTGGGTGCTTGAATGAAGATCTAATGGTGCACATCGATTGACAAGGCCAATGGGCCCAAATAGATCAATGGAGCATATTTATTTTTAAAAAAGTATATCAATGGAGATCAAGAAGGCAACAAGTTAACATATCTTAAAGATAAATGTGTAGTTTCCCAATGTCATGACCATAATAACTACCAGGTAAATCAATGGTACACGTTCAAGCCATGTAAAAATAGATCGATAGTGCACGTAAAGTCAAAGGGTCAATTGAGTTGAGGATGATCATGAGACCACCATGTGGCATAAGCATGTAAGTAGATAGAATAACAATAGGATCCTAAGAAGGGATGGATAGCTAACAAATGGCACAATTCTAGAAGCCTAGATTAAGATCAATAGTCAATATCAAAAGTTGAAAGCCAAGGACTTCAAATAGAGGTCAAATACAAATCAAGTCAAACTGGGGACATGTTTCAAAAGGTATATGTCACCATTAGAGATCAATAAATCATCCTTAAGCATAAGATGTAGTGATATAGTCAGGATGCTTATGATGAAGTTATGTTACCATTAAATCATAATCTTGACCTCTAGTTTGAAGATTTAGAACTTACAAGGCTCATTTTCTGGGGTCATAGTATCATTTTGTGACTATGATCATTAATCTTTAAAGAATACCTATGCATATGATGAGTTCTCAACTTTCACAAGGTTCAAAGGTAGAATATGTTTATTTATACCAATATAGTCCAAGATAGGAATACATAACTTATAGGTTTTCATCGATATTATAGCTATATGAAAACCAATAAATGAGATTGGTTTTCAATCTACAGTAAGACCTATGCTTATTTTTTAAAGTAGGGGCATATATGTGATTATGGAGAAATGTCTTATCTTCCAAAATAGTCATAGATTTAACAAACAAGTAGATATAGTTGTTAAAATCAGACGTGGTGATGGCTCTATCAGAATTATAGATATGAGTATTCTCTTCTCATGAAAATCAAAAGCAAGTGGGAAGCAGCATAGAATATCAAAACAAAGAGTCTGGTTTAGAGAAGCAGTCATAGGATTCAATATTATTTAGAACCAAAAACATCTTCTCTCCAATAGACTTAGTCATAACTCAGCATCTTCAAAATAGACTCTTGTCTTCTAGTGTATTTCTCAACCAATGAGAAGACCTTGAAGACTAATTGGATAAAATGAACATTAACTTGCTAATGAAGGTCTAATCCAAATTGGATTATGTATGGTGGAGAATTCATTGAAAGGTGGTAACTCATTGATTTTTCTTGGTTAACATTTTCCCTCTTCTCTCTTCTCCCTTTTTTATATTACTCATTCTTCAACATTATAACTCTCTCTCTCTCATTTTGGATTCCCATAAGGACTCTTTGATTTGTAAGAGTAGGGGACTCTCTGAGATATTGCAAGATATTCTCCTCTTGACTAGGCTAAACCCTATCAATAATTTGTAATAACTACCTCTTGATGCTAGAAAAGACTTTTTTTACCTATCTCTTACCTTAGATCTATGTTGAGTGAGTTGTACATGATGGCATAGTGAAGGAGAATCTTCTTCATCTATTGGCATCCTTTCTGACCTCTTTTAGGGTGTTTTCAAGCTATTACAAGTTTGGATTGGTGTTTTGCCTAAACCTAGTCCATGAAATACTTATGTAATCAGTTCGTATGTTAGGTTGTGTGAGCTAGCATTGTCTTCTATTGATCTAGTGTGGGTTCGAACTTATGGGAGTTTCCCATTTTTATTTGGTGCATCAAATTTTATCCTTATTAAGATCCCTTTTCCTCTTTCTAACCCTTTCCCCTATGATAAAATTATTTTAGGTGATCCATCAAGAGGAAGTTGGCCTTCTTTGGAGGTTCATCCCCATCATAGGTTATCCATAACCTAGGTTTGTTCCCATATTGTGATTGGGAGTGGGGGAGCCTGAATAACTCCTCCAAAAGGGTACAATATCAAGTCATAACAGTTTGTGTCAGGCCTAATGGGACTTACTATGTTGTTCACTGGTGAATATTTTTGGTGTTCTCTTCATCCAATCATCCTTTGGAGGAATGTGTGCAAACATCAATGGTGACTCTGAGCATCTATCAGTTGGTTTAAATAGCCTAACTAAGTTCTTAATCATCATAATTTGGTATATACAATCATCACTCTTTTGATTAATATCTTTATTATCTACCTCAACATCCTTCATATCAAATTAGAATTTTTTATGGCTTCACCCCAAGTATTTCTCAAGATTCAATGCATCAACCTTCTCAGTCTCAAGATGTCCCTATTTATTCTCCACACTGATCCATTTCATGTTATAAGTAAATGCTCTTAGGATATCAAAGCTACATTATAGAACTTAATACAAAAAGGTGATATGGTTAAGATATCCCAAATCATATCATTCATGGCATGATAAATGTATTACAACTAATGAAGTAAGAATGGGCACCTATTAAGGGAATAAATTGGGAAAAACTCTCAAGTGAGAGATGGATGTAAGTGGTTACATTCAAAGCATCAAGAATAATCTTTGAGACCTTGAAGAATAGAAGATATAACTCCATTAACCTCATGTGTCTTCATATACACCACCTCAACCCTCATATATGCCACTCATTCTTCCCCAAAGGACCACTCTAAGTGACCCTTCAAGTGTTCCAAGTTCTTCATGTGTACCTCAGACCTTCCCTTTTTGGAATTTAATCCAAAAGAGCCTTCAAACAAATAAGGAAACTATCCTATTGATGAGATCCAAGATCCCATCATTCATCAAGAATCCTCTTGTAGGTCATACCAGCCTCTTGTGCTCCTTATCTTCATGAATCCACTAACCACCTTAAAGATAATTTATTCAAAAAGAATATAGATAGAAAAATCAAAGAGTTAGAGCTAACAATGAGGAAAGAGGAAGAGAGTCAAAATAAAGAAGAGGCAGTTGTTTCTTACACATTCCCCTCATGGAAGTCAATTCAAAAAGGTTTACAGAAGGAAGAGATGCTAGTTAAATTAACCCAAACACCAGTTCAAAATCCACCAAAGAGATCATTCAAAGTTCCTAGCTAGAAGAATACTCTCAAAAGCTACAAGCAAGGTGAACTTCTTCACCTTCCCACCATCTCCCTCTTAGAGAAATAACCTATTCTAAAAAGGATAGAGGAGAAGACTGAAGTCATAAGTGAACCTAAAAAGTACAATGCAAATGTTTATGATGAGGAGATTATGATAGGTATCCCACTTCATTCAAAAGGGGAAGAATCAGGTTTAGACCAGCCTTTTTGGCATGTATTTGACACTAATGAACTAGATCCTGATGAGGACAATCCTCATGTTGAAAATAGAGTAGACCTTGAATGGAATACTAAAGTTCCATTCTACATAAATGAAGAATAGGATCAGAACTAGGAACTAGAGGTTGGTTCACTTTAGGATGATTTTTCAAATGAAGGTAGCCCTAATAGATTATAACTACAAGAAGGTAAATCAGACCTTGAGCAAGATGAATGTGTCTTTTTGGACCTTGTTTGGTCAAATAAACCCTCATTTATAGTTGAAAAATAAGATGAAATATTGAGTGAGGTTGATGAAGAATACATCTCAAGTGCTTAGGTAATGAAACTTGATGAGCTACCACTTTGTGTGATGGAGAAGGACTTTGAGGGTGAACACATATTTCAATATGAGCATGTGCTTCAAGAATAATATCCTAATCAACTCAAGCTCAGCTTGTATACACCATCAAGTGAAAGGGAGTTAGAGGACTCATTTTATATCTTCAGAGAAGGCTATGTTCCTCTCCAAGGATACTATGATTTGATTGTGCCTAAGGAACATAATTATGGAGCAATAAAGTGAAGGAGTGAGGTGAAATTTGATTTCTCAATATTTGTATTGATAAGAGGATGTATTGTTAGGTACCAACCTTAGCTAGAAGATGAAAAGGAGGATCCATCACTTGTCCTTAACTTAGAGCATAAATTTGAGCATCAAAAATAGCTAAATCAATTTATCTATCCCCTCCAAGATGCTTGTATGTCCAATCAATCAGAATGGGTAATTGAATTTGTTTGTATTCTTATTTTTGGATAATTATATCACCAATATGTTAAATATTCAATCCTTCTCCATCTTTGTTTTTCTACCCTCAAGCATGTAAAGCATATTAGATTAATGAGAAAGGGTAGCTATTTTATACAACTAGTCAATAGTTTTGTATAGTTTCTATTCTGATTGATTAGTTTAGGGTAGGTAAATTTTATGCTTTTCTCTAAGTGCCTTGTGCACATTTCCTTTCCATTATGTGTTTCCTTTTATAAATTACCTTGGGAACTTTGTTTTATTTTTCTTATTTTGGTCCTTTTTGCTTTAAGAGAGGGTTTTCAAGAAAATAAATAGCCTTACTCAATTCAGATCAGATTATGACTCCATGCCTAATGGCTCATACAAGGAAACTAGTATGGGTTCTCAAGCACAACATGCATGCTTCCCTATGAGTCACTAAAGATGTTGGCCAAATTTGGCCCACATACAAAGATTCTACCTAGATAGATTAGCTTAGCAGAGTTCCTGGTTGACCAAATGATCGAATGACTTGAGCAAGTGGATAAGTTAGACCAGACCAACATCAAACATCATGCAAAAATGGGTAGGTCAGTTTGGCTTCATACTTTATAATTTAAATTAAGAGGCCTCTTAGATCTAAAATATTACATGGACATGGTGTTCTTCATACTTAAATCATGATCTATAAATTTTATGACATGATGAGTTGTCTATCTCAAGTTACAAGTGTTTAAATTTAAACAAGCATAATGAGACATGCATGGGGATGTCAAGTTAAAACTACAATAAATATCCATTTTAATTTAAATGTTATAGGGTTAAACACATGTTTGATAATTTTCAAGATTTTGGGTGCCCTAACAAAGATATAATGGTGTACATCGACTGACAAGGCTAGTAGGCCTAAATAGATTAATGGAGCATGTTTAATCATATGAAAGTAGATCAATGGTGAGAAATAAGTCAACAAGTCAGTGGATATCAAACATAAATGTGTATTTTCCAAGTGTCATGACTATGATAACTACCAGGTAAATCAATAGTATGTGTTTTATCCATACAAAATTATATCGATGATGTGCATAAAGTTAAAGGGTCAACTGAAAGGATTAACATAAGGCCAACATGTAGCACAAGTGTACAATTAGATATACTAATAGCAAGATCCTAAGAAGGGATGCATAGTTGACAAATGGCACAATTTTGGAAGCACATATCAAGATTGACTGTCAATATCAAAAGTTAAAATCCAAGGACTTCAAATAGAGGTCAAATGTGACTCAGATCAAACTAGGGAAATGTTTCAAAATTCATATGTCACCATTAGAACTCGATCGAGCATATTTAAGCGTAAGATGTAGTGATATAGTCAGGATGGTTATGATGAAGTTCCATCACCATCAAAGCACAGTCTCAACCTTTGATTTAGATATTTAGAACTTATGAGGCCCTTTTTTGGGGTCATAATATTATTTCATGACTATGATCATTACTCTTTAAAGAATACCTATACATATGATGAGTTCTCAGCTTCCACAAGGTTCAAAGTTAAAATAGGTTTATTTAAACCTAATATAGTTCAAGACAAGAATATATAGCCTATAGGTTTTCATTGATATTATAACTATATGAAAACTAATAAATGAGATTGGTTTTCAATCTAAAGTAAGACTTATGGTTAGTTTTTAAAGTAGGGGAAGATATGTGATTATGGAGAAATGTCTTATCTTCCAAAATAGTCATAGGTTTGACATACAGGTACACCTATAGCTACTAAAAGTAGACATGGTGATGGCTCTATCATAATTATAGATATGAGGATTCTTTTCTCATGAACAATGAAAGCAAGTGGGAAGTGGTGTAGAATATTTGAGTAAAGAGATATGGTGGTTAGAGAAGTATTCAAAGCATTAAATACTATTCAGAACCAACAAGTATATTTTATCCAATAGACTTAGTCTTGACTTATCATCTTCAAAATAGACTCTTATCTTCTAGTGCAATTCTCAGCCAATGAGAAGAGCTTAAAGACTAATTAGTGAAAATGCAGGTTAACTTGTTGATGATGGGCTAGTCTAGATTGGATTAGGTGTGGTGGATCATTCATTTAAATGTGGTAGCTCATTTATTATTCTTAGTTAATGTGTTCCCTCTTCTCTCTTCTCCCTTTCTCTGTATTACCCATTCTTCCACATTATAACTCTCTCTTTGATTTTGGATTCTCGTAAGGACTCGTTGATTTTGAAGAGCAAGGTACTCTCTAAGGTATTGCAAGATATTATCCTCTTGACTAGGCTAAACCCTGTCAAGTATTTATAAGAACTACCTCTTGATGCATTAAAATACTTTATTTACCTATCTATTGCCTTGAATTTATGTTAAGTGAATTGTGCATGAAGGCATGGTGAAGGAGAATATTCCTCATCTATTGCCCTCATTTTTGACCTCATTTATGGTGTTTTTAATATATTTTAGGTCTAAATTAGTGTTCTACCTGAGCCTAATCCATGAAATACTTATGTAATCATCTAGTCTATGAGGTTGTGTGAGCTGGCATTATCTTCTGGTGATCTAGTGTGGGTTCAAGCTTATGGGATTTTCCCATTTTTATTTTGTGCATAACCTTTTAACCTTCTTAGGATCCCTTTTCCCCTTTATAACCCTTTTCCCTATAATAACATTAGTTTAGGTGATCCATCAAGAGTAAGTCAGCATTCTCTAAAGGTTCAACCCTATCATAGGTTACCCACATCTTGGGGTTGCTCCCATATTATGAATAAGAGTGGGGGAGCTTGAATAACTCCTCCACAAGGGTGAAATATTATTTCATATTAGTCCTATTTCACATCGTATCTCCATTACTAATCCATGATTGTTCCACATGGAAATCGATAGTTGGTCATTGATGATAACATTGTCAAAAACTTTTGTATCTTA
This sequence comes from Torreya grandis, assembly GCA_037957365.1. Classification (NCBI taxonomy): domain Eukaryota; kingdom Viridiplantae; phylum Streptophyta; class Pinopsida; order Cupressales; family Taxaceae; genus Torreya; species Torreya grandis. The sequence continues at coordinate 2,551,893 of JARHVA010002124.1, read as the reverse complement.
GTATTCACTTTTTACCTCATGACTGGTCACATGGTAGCCTCCAATTTGTCATGGGACACATAATTATCAAAATTTTCACTACCTTTTCTTCTTTTTCACCTCCCTTATCCAATGAGAATGAGACACTTGATGGCCATTAATTGATTATAGGATCATAAATTATATGGTCCATGGGATCACATGATTTGTTAAGCTTCAATTGGACTATGTTGACCTATGGGTTTTTATAATTCACTTTAATGTTTCATGAGATCCACATTAAAAAATTCACTAAGTACCCAAAAACATTTATGTCCAGGCTTCAAATCGAAGACCTTCAAATTATAAGATTATGTTGGTAACCAATTTCATTTCAAACTTTTCCTAAGATTACCTAAAACCACTTACAATATATTAAAGGCCAAAAAGGGTCATTTGACTCTAAGCAAGTGTGGCCTAAAATGGGAAAATGGGAACATGACTTTAGACTTAAGATATATTACAATGGCTATGCATTGAACTTATTAATGCAAACTTAGGATTTTGGAACATTATTGATCTTGAGTATTTAAACCTTAGGGATATCCACTTGGCCATGATTATACCTTAAATTTTTCAATGGTTATTCTATGTGACCAATTAAGCTATTTGAGACCTAAGTAAATCACATGGAGAATGTAACTTGGGAAAATTAGTGATAATTGATTTTAAATAGAGGAGATCATGTAATAAAAATAGGCCCTGAATGTGAACTTTGACTAAGGGGAAGATGAACCTTAAGGTAGGGGCACTAGAAAGCCTATTTATGAAGACCAAAAATATGTAATGAGAATCAAAATAACCCTAATGAAGTGACTGAAACACTTATTTGACTTTATATTTTCATTATTAATGATCCTAAAATGTTAGGAGACATTTTTAGATCTAACTTTTGCTCTCATTATAGGGAAAAAAACCCTATGGGTATTTGAAGATCATAAAATTTTCACAATAGGAGATTACTTTTACATTATCCATAGATAAATTAATGCATCACAATTTCTTATAAACCCTCAATTAAATTTTGTCCAAACTAAACTAAATTGTGATCCTTGTTCAAGCTACAAACCACTGTGATACCACATCACTTATTCCAACAACACCAAAATAAACATAATGGGGAATGGGAAATAAGGAGGCTATAAATAATATGTACAAAAAAATATCACTTCTCCTATTCTTTATTAATAAACCCATTAATAGTTATAGATGAATATCTATCCTATCTCATTAGGTTCTAACATTTATTCAATTTGGAAACTATAGTAAGTTTCCATACAACATGAGTTTTAAAAAATAAATGAAACTTATACATCTTAACTTTCATGTGTTATAAAAACCTTAATTATCTCATGTATTTCCCCATTTATTATCAAAATTGATCCTTTGTTACTATTGAAAGTAGTAATAATTTTAATCTCTAAGAATTCTTACCATTTGTAGTGATTGTGTGCATGCTCTTATGAACCAAGAGGCCAAACATGCTCAACATTAGGGTTGTTTTTCACTTTGGATTCCAATGGAATTAAATTTATAATTAGGAAACCCATTTTAAAATCAAACTCAAATAATTTATACTAAGAATAGATGGATCTGTAGATATTTCAAGTTTTTTTTTATCTTTTTGATCACCTTGATCACTTAAAATTAAGGTATATAATATAACATAGACCTTGAAATTGATCACTTTCAATTGGTTTAAATTTAACATGCCTACTTTGAAACAAAAAAGATACATAATGTGAGTGTAATTTCATGTTACCATATCATCAAATGTCACATAATGACAAGTGAAATTGAATATGTTAGGTTTCCAACACAGTCCAAGGATGGTAAGATGCAAGAATGTCAATACCCATATGTAAAATTTAACTCAAAATAAATAATAAATTTAATAGGATGGTTAAAATAACTTACACAAACTATATTCTAATTACATGCAATATTTATTGCTCATATTGTTTAGAATATCCCCATTCAATAATTAATTACTCAATAGTTTGTACATCAATCTATTCAGATCACATCTATTTCAAGTTTGGATGTAAAATATTAAAAAAAATAGAATAATTTTAATAAGATGCATCTCACTATAGTTTATTCATACATCAAAGAAACAGTTAAAAAATGTACTTCAAAATTTTGAAACTCCTCAATAGAGACCTAATTTTTCATTAAGATTCATAGTATTAACAAGCATTCTAATTGAGCAATTAAAGATAAAAATGAGTATAATTAAATCCTTTATAATCTCACTATAAGGAATTAAAACAGTGTATAGAAATAAAATTATTTCCATGATAAACATACTAACATTTCATAAAATTATCATCCACATATTGGGAACAATGAACAACCTTCACCATTCTAATTCCATAGAAAAATTAAAAAATATGCCATTGATAACTACTAAGGAAATAGATTTAAATTAGTGCACTTCACTAAAATCACCAAATCATATCTTATTCTTGAGCTTAGTGAAACTAGTGAGCATTATTTTAACATTGTACATATTCAAACATTTTAGCCTTTGCAAGGCTACAACTATAATCAACTCTAGTAATAAATTCAATGAAGATGTCTTTTTATTAATAAGATAACCTTATTTATAAAGGATAAATCATACCAATACTATTGTTTAAAATAATCACAACCTATTTCTAACAACATCCATTTTCCTAGTCCAATATCTTAGCTCATAATGAGTATTCCTAGGAACAAAAACTTAGATACACAAACTAACATTTCTAACCAAGGCTCTGTTCATAAAATACATTCAAGTATAGAAATTGGACTAGGGTATTTACCCTTCTTAAAATTTCACTAAGGGATGCCTCAAATCCAAGAGTTGTGTTCACATTTTCCATCCATAATACAACTACCTTTGAGGATTTACAACAAGGTAATAGTAATATAATAGGAACTAATATGCCCACAAGAACATCATTCTTATAAAAAAATTATATTTCCATTCTAACCATAAGAAAACAAGTAACATAGTTATAACATGCAATCAACATCATCTAGCTTCAAACAAAAGGAAAACAACATAAGGACTTATCTATAGAGAAATAATAGGATAATTATATAAATAAAGAAAAAATGATACTCATTGAACTAGTTTTTAAAATGTATTCCATACATTCAATTCTAATTATTTTTTTCAACTAAACAAGTCTCTACCTCAAAATAATTATTTTCTTATACTAGGAAAAGAGTGCAATAATACTAGTGTTGGTTGCATGGTCCTTAATTCCATAATAACCTTCATTAATTATTAATCCTAAGTTTAGTAACATGCATAAACAATTGTGTATTCTACACATATAAGGTAGATAATTTTTTTAAAAATTAACTAATTATACCACCACCTTGAATGATTCATTAATCTTAAATAAAAATCTTCTTACTATCAAAAAAGATATATTTATATAGTATAAATGAGGAAAACATTCAAATAAAAAAACACAACTCTAGATGATTTGACTCCTTAAGCCTTCATTATTATACTAAAAACTCACTTAATGAAATGGGAATATGTAAAATTATCCCTTCACTAGTCACTCTTACCACCCCCAACCATCAATCTGGTAACACAATAGTCCCCTAAGCATAATAACATCACTATAAAAGTGTATACAATCAATGTGTGTGTGTGAGAGAGAGATATTTAAATAATGTGTTTGAATTATTAGGGTTTTAACAATAAACAACAAAGATAAGAAAACAAATAACAACATAGTGAGAACATAATGGTCTAGGGTTTCTACCCACCATTAATCCCCTTAATGAGACCTTAAGGGTGGATTCAAACACACTGGGTTTCCTTTTAAAAATCCTTTTTACCAAAATATAAACACATCTAACCATATATATTTAGTAAGAAAAAACAATAGAGAAATAAAGTAATGTCATGTTAGATAGTAAAGTTGGCAGTGAGACACATTAGGAAGAATGAAGGAGATGAAAGGATATGCAAGGAAATCAAATACACTTATAGAAAACCCATATTTTATATTTCACCAATTTCTTCTCCATGCCTATTCAAACTCTCCTTGTGACAACCACATTTATCATCTCTAAAATAATAAATCAATAAAGTGTAAAAATGAGAAGAAAAATAATAAAAATAAGCAAATTACTTATCATCCTCAAGGTCTACTTATAAACACCAAAGTTGATAAATGATGCCTTAGTTTTTTCCTTCCTATCTCTCCTTGTTTCTTTTCCAGTGGCTTTCCAAAAAAACCCAAAGAATTTTTTAATATCCACACCTCCACTTTCCTCATTATTCCTTCTAATGTTATTAAGGCTTTCTAGTGAAGTGGCATCCAATAATGGAAAGTCTACCCTCAATTTATTCATGGTAGTAGAATAGCTTAACCTTCACTACTTATCCACAATCTATGAAGGCATAATTGATTTCTTTTATATTTCCTCCTATTTTCTTTCCATTTCTTCCTTTCTAATTTCCATGGCTCCAAAATCAAAGGTCTATATAGACCACTTTACATAATCTAAATCATTAAAAAAAATACAAATATTTCATAATCAAGTGCTTTGTTAAAGTCAATACAAAATGATGACATTATGATCTAAAGGCTACAATGTGTATTAGCATTATAATGTATATTAGAACTATGTTATATCTACTATGTTTATGATTTCATGCAATCAATTTATTCCTTTCTTAAAATTTATACCAAGGATAAGGTTTTTATTCCAGCATAAGTTGATTCCTTTATATGTAACTTAAAATGCAAGGAAAGATAAATTAAAACCTTACTTATTCTCTGCCTAAATACCCATTGCATGATTGCCAAATCCACTAATAAATAATGAACCTAATAAAGGGAGAATACAAAGGTCTAAAGAACCAAATAATGTATGCACATCACTATTATATGCACAATATAATTTGAAAAAAAAATGGAACAAATTTTTTTATCTCCCATATCAATACCTATCAGTTTATTGTATAGTGAAGACACTATGCTCACCAGATTGCTTCACTACAAGGCCTAGCTCATCCCCATTGGATGGTACCATATAAAAAACATATATAGGGTCATTATCAGTACTTGAATGGAAAAATATGAATATATGAAACTAAAAAAACTATATAAGTTCATACAAATAGGTGTAAAGAAAGTAGCTACATGAAAACATTAAAACTGCCAATTTAAAATTACACTGATATAAGTATGCCTGGATAACTAACAAAAGTCATCTAAAAAATAAAAAAGTATTTTAATGCATGTGTGATTAATGCATGATTATTTAGGAGGATAAAGTTTTTATGTTACATCCTCAAGCCCCTCCCCCCCCCCCCACTAAAATGGGTTTCATCCCTATGTTCAAACATATTAGGATATTGATGGCAAAAAATATTTTCATCTTCATGTGTGATAGTTCACTTAGTGAGTTGGTTCGATTGGACCAACACTTATTATACATCATTATTTCATATCTTAATGTTATTATGTTATAGTATCTTGACTAGATCCAATTATATTATCTCCTCATATGCCACCTATATTTATTTTTAGCCAATATTTGAGTTGGATCAGTTACATATTTCCTCAACAAAGCAATATGAAACACATCATGTATCCTAGATAGATTAGGATGAAGAGATAGATAATAGGAAATGGTACTGATATTATCCACAATGTTAAATTGGAAATAAAAGAGAGGATCTAATTTGGAGAATTTTCCAAACATGATGGAACTATTTTAAGGCTTTAATATGAGGAACAAAATCATTCAATTTCTCACTCTCTAGGAATTTTTTCAAAATTTCATAGCTATTTTTCCTATCAGAGGAAACCTTTAAATTTTAATGAATGAAATCCATTTGAGTTTCATAATAATTTAGATTTATGGTCTTACATCAACCCTGTTTTTAAACCTTTGCATCTAAGAGGAGTTTGGAATTTGCATCCACATAGGGCTTCAAATGGAGATATCTTGATATCAAAATCATATTTATGATTATAAGAAAACTCAACTAAGTATAAGTAGTCTTCCCACTTAGTATTTTAATCCATCACATACATCCTTACCATTTCCTCAATAAATAAGTTTAATATTTCAATTTCACCATACACTTTACAGTGGTATGTGGAATCAAAATTCAACTAAGTTTCAAATACAGTAGTCAAGGCTTTAAAAAATAAGTGAAATAATTTATCTCAATATAATATAATTACTTATATAACTATGTTAGCACACACAACCTCTTTCACAAACATTTCAACAAATATAAGGGTACATATTTTCAAGTACCTATGATAAAATATGCTACCTTGTTGAATTTATCAACCATTACCAAGATAATGTGATGATGGCCTTAATATTTTTGAAATCCTACTATGAATTCCATGAATATCATACACCACTTATCCTTAGTTATTGGGTGAGGATAAATTAATCTGCCTCAAATTTTACACATAGAAAACCACATATTTATTTAGACCAAGCTAATAATATAAATTTTTGAGTTCATCTATCATATTTGTTACACCAAGTGTATGAATTTAGGTGAAATATGAACTTCCTATAGGAATTATTTTATCTCTTTTAGTCTTACATCCATGTTAACTTATACAATGCATCCTCTACTAGCCATTTTCCTTGGTAGTGTCTTGATATTCTAGTCACAAATTATACAATTATAAAATATCATCTTAAAATCCTACATAGGTAACCTCACTTCACATGCCGCAAGGCTCAAAACCTTATTCTAATACTATATTGATGCAATCATAGTATAGTTACTAAAATTAAAATTTAATGCTAAAACAATGCACTTGTGACCACTCCTTATGCACACTTAGCCTATGCTCAATTCCATAGTTTTAATATGTTTTTCTTCTACACCTATGTGGATGAACATCTACCTTAAAATAAATCTGATACTAATTATTCCTATTAATCATTTCAAATAGCCTTGACTCATCTCTTGAATAATTCATACTTTCAGTTTAGTTGCATTTTCTTCTTGAATGAAGTTATGCTTTCATGATAAATTCATTGGTTGATAGTATCTAATCTATCAGTTTCATTTTCCTAATAAATAAAAGGTAGTTTCTCAAATTAAAATTTACTCCAATAGGTCATCCCACACATTTCATAGGCTTGATTCACATAAATCCCAAAATTATCACTATATAAACACATTTTATAGTAATATTTCATCAGAGGCTTATACGTTTAAAATTTTCATAATTATCTAACTGTACATTAAGAGGAAAACACCTATTATTCCCAATTTCGAGTTCCTATATCCTAATAACCCCTTTGATTACACTATCAAGGTAACAAGTCTTTGTTTAATCACTTAATCACACCAAGATTACGATAACATATAGCATTTCATTAGTATTATACATATAACACCATAACATGGGATAACTATATGGATTTTGATCCTTATTCAAAATATTAGTATGTAGGTAGTGCCCAACACACAGGTATTTAGGTCAAGCATAGCTTCAAATCCTAACACTTTTTCCCATTTTATTGCATTCATTTCTCATTGTCATTGAGTTAAGTTTCAAGTGAAGAATAAGGCACATAATGGTTCCCATAGTGAATTAAAAAAAATTGATGACACATAGGATCTATAGGCAAAGGCACATTTAACAAAACTCACACAATAGGTAAAAACCTTAATAGACACTATTTCACCCTATAGATTATAGTGAAATCTAACCTTATTCAAATAGCACAACCTTATCTCACAGAAAAAATACTTGTTACTAATTCACAATGACCTCACATGTTCCCAAAATAGATTACATGGTCTTTATTGTAGTTCATTAGATCTGAGTTTTGGATAAGTTATTTTTCTTAAGTATTTTTTTTCTTTTAGTATGTTTATAAAAATAGCACATTTCAAATCAGTCTTATGTATTGATTACATATCTCCATATCTTATTTTTACTCATTAGTTTGTCACATTTAAATTAACAATTATTTAATCCTCAATATCAATAAAACATACTGCTAAACCCACTTTTTATTTCTAGAATTACTTCAACCTTAGAAAACCCTATATCTCCCTTAGGGTTTTACTTTTATTTCTAAGATTTCATAATTTTGTTTTAGGTTTTCAAATCTGATCTATGATTTTTCCCATATCTTATGTGGAAATCAGATTTTTTTTGTATGCCTTAGGGTTTCACCCTCATTTTACTATTAAGGTTTCTTTTGTTAAGCTTATGATTTATTATCCCACTTGTTTGAATCATATCTAACCTATAATAGCTCCATTTTAAAAAATACTAGAGGTTTATGTTAATTTTATTAAAATAATCAGAAACCTTTTTTCTAAAAATTATATGTATTTCTAAGAATTTATAATTTACTATTTTTAGTAAATTTGGCCTAAGAGATGAATCTCATATCTATTTTTAAAATAATTTATGGGTTTCATCAACATATTATTTTTAATAAAAAATTATTTTAAATTTTTAAAAATATTAATAGATATATTGTAGTGGTTGGTTCTTCATTGTGCACATAATATAATGGTATATGGATTATTCTTGGTATATACTTTATAATTCAAATAATGCTTGTTTTATTTGCATGGATTTAGCTATAAATATTCAATATCTATCATAATTATGGAATACATTAGATTAAAAAAATGTAAAATAAAATCAAGGTTTCACTTAATCATAAAACACCTTCTATGTCTATACTAACTTCTGTCGACCCTCCTTAAGATGGTGATCTTTCCCTTTAACCAGGTTAATGATGTCACTATCCTAAGAGTTAAAGTGGCCCACCATATAGTTCCAAATTAAGGTACCCAACATGTCCTTCCTTAACCCCCTCCACCTCCCAAATATCCAATTAATGGTGTTTGTTTGCATATTTAATCACCAGTACCTAGGGTTTGTGCTTGTGAAGTACTTCAAGATAAAATCATCAATTGAAAAATAAAAATTGGTATTTCATTTCAAATATCACATCATGGTAAAATCATATCACAGATCCAAAGAATTCAAAATATACTAGTGTTAATCATGTACAATAATTCATATCAAAATTGGAAGCTACAAAAAAATACATCTACACTTAATGATTTAAAAAGTGGGTCAAATGTTGATAAGAGTTAAAGTGATATTATAAGAATAATTATTCAAAATAATCTGATCAAACTTCTTGTTATACTATATCTAATAAAATCAAAATATTATTGTGCATATCATAAAATACATGGGTATCATATAGATGGTTGTTTGGCTTTGAAGAATAAAATACAAATAATCAATGATAATGGTGATATTATAATAGATACATCAATCAATCAATCCACTCACATCGTAATTGCATCTACCAAATAACAAGTGAAAGTAGAACAAGTGGTAAAATCATAATTTGTGAAAAAATAATAAATACAAGTATGGATACAAAAGTATAATTTAGAATAAAAATGTAAAAAATGGGAAAATTAGAGCAAGAATAAATTTAAAAGGAAAATTTAGAGAAAAAAGAACACATGAAAAATTAATATGGAATAAAGAACAATCATAAAAGGAGCAATTTGAAATGCAAAATTTACAAAAAGAGAAATTAATAAAAGAGAAGTTTCAGGAACAAATTCAACATAAGCAAGAAAACACCTTTATGAAAGGGTTTCTCATGAAGGAATTTACAAATCCAATTGTTCCTACAGAGCAAATTGGTATAAATATGGTCTCTAAAGATTTAAGTATTATATCTACTCCATGAATAAAGGAAAAATATAAGGTCCATCGTATAAAATTTATGGTTACATCTTAAAATCAAGAAGTAAGAGCATAAATTACATCTCTTCCTAGTACTCTAACAAAGATACATGATTCTTCTCTGGTTTAGAATAAGATGTTAGATTTTGATGATAACAAGCATACTCAAGAGAAAAAAAATGGAAATAAAATAACTCAAATCCATGGGGCAGTGAATTTTTTATAAAAAATACAAAATATGATACAATTGACATATCATAATTTCAACCACAACCTACTAAGTTAGTGATATCCTATGATGATGATTGCATTGATGATTTTGATTTTGACCCTGATAACGCATAATACTTGTATGACCCTAATGATATAAGACCTACATAGAGGATTATTCTTGATGATATCCTTGGCCTATAAGTATAATAATTTCTTATACATATCTTCTTTTCTTATCATACTAATATTCTAAAAATACAAAAAAATAGAATATTCAATAAAAAATTTAAAAACTAGTACCTATGAATGATACGTGTAACTCATTACATTAGTTGATTTGTGCTTCAATATATGTAGTACTTCTATATAAGAAATTTTATATCAAATATGATTCACAAGTATACTTAAGTGGGTTTCATAACATACAGGTTGTCACTTTTAGATGCAATTATAGGTGGTGATATTATCTCAGACATATAAAGATTTACATAGGCAAAATCATACTTTTCCAAATAATCATGTACTATGCTCTTGTATAATTATAATGGACTTGTCCCAAAGAAAATGGGATCTCTTTATTAGATTCAAAATATTCATGGGCCTTTTATAGCTTGTTTTAATCCCAATAAGTTCAATGGGGGCATATTTTACTCATGTTTTATCACTCTATGACTACCCCTTTTATTTTTACTATAATACAATACATTGTATGCTTCTTTTAATATTTTTTCATTTAATTTAATATTTTTATATTTTTGGATACCTGAATTTCTCAATATACTAATGTTACAAATTAATTATGCACATCTATTTCACTTATTAATGCATGCTTATCGTGTTTATTTCTTTTGTTCATGATTTATGCGTATTCATTTCTCTAGACTGTGAACATTTGAACATGTCCTTATTTTTTTATCTAAGCCTTATTATGTTTATCTATATGTGTGAGTGACATTTTAATATGTCCCTTGTATGTGCCCTTGTCCTTCTATCATGTTTTATGTGATTTTGTGTGTGTTTTTTGTGTATTTATCATGGTCATGACTCTTGTATGTTATTTTTTGCTCATTTTGTGATGCCATGATGGATATCATGTATCTCCCCAAATTTTTGATGTTATGTTAAATATCATGCATATTCTCTAATTATTTTTATATCAGTTTCAATTACTCGGTATATGATTATTTATTCACTATATGCCTAATTGCTAACATCTATCTAGGCATGACACTATATAAGTTTAGATATACATGTATCATACATTACTATTTTTATCATAGTATCAATATTATTCCATGACCTCTAATTTTATCATTATTACTCTATATTTTGATATTTTCTATAACATTACTCACATAAATTTTTATTTTGAGATAAGTTATTTCCTAAGCTTCATAACTCACCTCAAAAGGGGCATAGTGGCTTGTAATAGAGACTAAGATACAATAGCCCACCACATACATATAAAATAATAATACTTTCTCAATTGACCCCAGTGTATACTCAGTTTCTAATCAAAAAACATATTTATATAGAAAAACACCTTAAGGATAATGGCATAGGTTTTTCCCAAAATAATGCACCCTTATCCCAAAATAAAAAAATGAAATTTTATAGATTTCTTAAATTCAAGTTTAATCCACATGTTAGTTTTTAGTTGTTACCTAAAAACATTTTCAAATATATATCCAAGTTCTTGCATAATTTTAATCATATTGGGGGCATCATGCATGACATATGTTGCATAATTTTACTCAGATTGGGGTCATCTTGCATGTCATGTGTTCTTGAATTTTAGATAGGCTTAATCATAAGTTTGGTTAAGTATTACTCAATCATTAGAATTCATAAACTCATATATCATATTGGGGGCATGTGCACAACCCATGATCACTTTTTTGCTCTTTTTTTCACCAATTTTCATATAAATAATGGAAATTCATGCCATTATCTATGTTGTATAAACTAGACTCAAATAATACTATTTTATCACCATTTATGCACTAGAATGAATCTTATTCCACATGTAGTTGTTAACTTATCTTTTTTTCATCAAAATAATCTATTGGAATTAATACATGGATTCCAATATATTGTACTATCTTAAGTTGTGAAATGATGGAGTTAATGTGCATATTGAGTTCTTAGTCACATTATCCTACCAATAAATATTTGGGTATGTATATCCCAATCCAAGTGCTTCAAGGAAAATAAATATCCAATGGTTCTATACTTTCCAATCACTAGTTTTGCACCCAAAAAAATAATTTACGTAAATGAAAAGATGTATTCATTATTTTTTATTTGATCTATAATTTTATTTTACTTAATTATAGATGATCATGTCATATAAGGATTTATTTTACATTTTTAATTATAGGTTTTCATGAAGCACATTTCAGCATGTGATCTAAATCCATGTCTACTAATCACGAGTAAGCTCAAGTATAGCTCTATTTATTTTACTATATTAATTTCACTTTGATAAATTTATATAATAAAAGGGATAAAAATGTAGTCATTAAAATTAAAATTTAATGTTAAAATAATATACTTGTAACCACTCCTTATGCACACTTAACCTATGCTCAATTCCATGGTTTAAAACTACTTTTCTTTTGCCCTTGTGTGGATGAACCTCTACCTTGAAACAAATCTGACACTAATTATTCCTATTCCTCATTTGAATTATACTAAATTTATCCCTTGAAAAATTCATACTTCCATTTTTCTCATCTTTTTTCCTTAGAGGAATTTGTGCTTTCAAGGCAATCCTGTTGACCAGTAGTGTTTGAATCATTTAGTTTCATCCTCCTATGAAATGATGGTTAGTTGTTTAAATTCAAAATTACACCAATCGGTCATAATTCATATTTCATGATCCCAATTTGAATAAATCCCAAAATAATCATTCTATAAACATTTTTTCTATTTGTTTGTTCACTAAAGGCTTCTACTTTACATATTTCTAGAATTATCTAACTACATATTGAAATTAAAACACCTAATCTTCCTAATTTTGAGTTATTATAGCCCAAAAATCTCAAAGATATATCTAATTACACCATTAATGTCACTATTCTCTATTTAATAACTTAATCACACCAGGATTGTACCAACACATATCATTTCACTAGTATTTTACACACACCATTATAACATGGAGAACTACATCAATTTTGATTTTTACTCAACACACAAGTATTAAGGTCAATCACAACTTTAACCCCTAACCCCATTTTCCTATTTTACTACATTTATTCCTCATTTTCATTGAGTTATGGTTTCAACTAAAGAATAATGCAAACAATGACTCTCACAATGAATCAAACAAATCCAATCACACAAATAATATATGCAGGCAGAGGTGTACCTAATAAAATTCACATAGAGGTAAAAACCTAATGTTGATTGACACACCCTACATATGATAGAACATTTCATCCTTGTTCAAATAGTGTGGCCTTATCCTAGAGAAGAAACCAACCATATTATTGATTCATAGTGACCTTACACAACCCCATAATCTGATACATGCTCTTTATTATAGTCCATCAGATCTAAGTTCTAGATCAATTATTTTTCTTAAGTAATTTACCCTTTTATCATATTAATAAAAATAATTAGTTTCATGTATTTATTTCACATCTCAATTATTCTAGTTTTACCCAGTAGTTTGTCTTAATTAGATTAATAATTGGTTAGGATTTTGTGTGACTACTTCTTACCCCCTTATGTGGAGGATTTTGTACCCAATCAAATAATTATATGCCTATGTGTTGTGTACCCATGCTGAAATTTATTTATAAAATTAAATTTATTTTTTTGGATTGTGCAATATTTCTCTACACCAAGGATGCTCCTACATTACTTTTCCCAAAAAATACATAGTTTATTCAAAGTTTATTTTAACTACATATGTTACATCTACCAAGAGTTCATTTCAGGTAAGGTGTTTTTGAAAGGAGGAACATTCAGGTGGGTAAAATTATTTATTTTTATTATATATGATGAGATAGGTCTCCCAAATGGGACTTAAAATGGGCATTTACCTATCCCATTTAGAAAGATTCCCCCATGCATAGATATAAGTCACGCATTTACCCCATGAAAATAACCAAATAATTCAAGATCAAGTTTGGTCAAATACGATAGTTTAATCCATTTTGTATGAGTGAAGGACACTGAAGGTGTTATTGGAATCATATTGAGACCATGCATATTTGTTTATGATCTATCACCTTTTAAAAAAAGTAAATTTGGAGGAAGAAGATGCAATCATAGGGTAGCTCAATCTACCATGTGAAGTAATGGCCAAGTATGTAGAAAGATCCATTTAAAAAATATATATTACACACAAGCATATAGATATCAAAGGATATGATGATATTAAATTAGAGGATGAGATTTTTTAAAATTATCTAATGATGATTTACCCTACATTGGTTGAGATGGTGAATGAAAATGTATGTTCACTTAAGAAGAAAAAAAAAGTTGAAGAACAAACCCCCATTCAATTTCATCAAGAATAAATATAGGATAACCTTAGATCAAATAAAAATTTCATTCACAAAAATAAAAAATAAATTAATATGAGTAGGTGAAGACTATGAAAAAAAGTATTTTGGTTATCCATTGGTAATAAAAGGGAATAAAAAGGTGCATGTAATTTGAATAACAACCATTGGTAGAAGAAATGAATATTCATAATTAATCTAAAGGCACATGTGGGGTTAGCCAAACATAAGGATAAGTAAAAAAAAGGTTAAGGTAGTGATTATTCCTAGACTAGATGGTAATATCTATTCATCTCAAGGTCATGAAGCCTCCACCCATGGCTATGTCTTATGAATAAGATGTGCAAGAGGAAGTCAAAGAATAAATTGGGATTAAATAAAGGATATATATTTATAGGCCATGATCACCATAATATTTTCCCTAATCATGTCTCATGACATCCTTTTTAAGGCTTCATTCACTACCTAAACCCCAATCACCACCTAAGGCATGTTTCATATAGCCATGCTTAGATGATAATCCCACACTAGTAGCCAAAGAGGTGGAAATGTAGAAAATAGACATAAGTATGGAATTTAAGATGGTAGGGCCAATAACAAGGATCATGGTACTTAAATAACATGCATGCAAACCCTCCCTTCCAAGATAACAAAAATGAAGTGGCTTGTGAAGAGTCATAGAAATAAGATGAATGTAGAGGTTCAAAACATTAATATTTTTATGAGACCATGTTGAAATAAGGGCCCTAATATAAGGTTAAATATGATATAATTATTCAAGAAGAATTATGGTAAAAAAATGCATGGGAGGAGAATACTAGGTAAAGCTAATCATTTATCATAGTTTGATATGAGGACTTTGACTCCACAGACTATGATTTCTCTAAAATGAGCACTAAGGAAGAAGAAGTAGAGACCACCCAAGGAGGAGGAGAATAAACTCAAGGTATGGATTTAGAAATATATTTTTTTATGTGGAATATGTTTTGAGAGTAAAATTCCTTAAATATTTCACACAAACAACTTTCATGGATGTTGTAGGTGTATTTTTAAGACCCAAATTTTGAGTTTCCTTTAGAATTTGTTAACCTTGAATATCCTATTTCAAAATAATTTGAACATGTTTTAGTGATCATATACGTGCACCCATTAAATAAATAGTAAATTTTGTTGGCCTTAGTTAAATTAGTAAGGCCAACCAAATTATCAATATTTCTCAACTTTTGTGTGACCAACTCTCAACTTTTTTGTGATGACTTCCTACCCCCTTATGTGTAGTATTTTATGCCCAACCAAATAATTACATGTCTATGTGTTGTGTGCCAATTCTGAAATTTATTTATAAAATTAAACTTATTTTTTGGATTATGCAATATTTATCTACACCAAGTATGCTCCTATATTACTTGTCCCAAAAAAATACATAGTTTATTCAAAGTTTATTTTAACTACACATGGTACATCTATCAAGAATTCATTTCTGGTAAGGTGTGTTTGAAAGGAGGAACATTCAGGTGGGTAAAATTATTTATTTTTAATTATATATGATGAGATAGGTATCCCAAATGGGCTTTGAAATGGACATATACCTATCTCATTTATAATGATTCCCCCATGCATAGCTATAAGGCATGTATTTTCTCCATGAAAATAACCAAATAATACAAGATTAAGATTGGTCAAAAATGATAGTTTCATCCATTTTGGATGAGAAAAAGACACCCAAGGTTTTATTGGAATCATATTGAGACCATGCATATTTTTTTATGATCCATCACTTTTTAATCAAAGTAAATTTAAAGGAAGAAGATGCAGTCATAGGGTATCTCAATCTGCCATGTGGAGTAATGACCAAGTATGTATAAAGATTCATTTAAAAAAATTATATTACACACAATAATATAGATATCAAAGGATATCATGATATTAGATTAGAGGATGAGTATTTTTAAAATTATCTAGTGATGATTTACCCTACATTAGTTGATATGGTAAATGAAAAAGTATGTCTGGTTAAGAGGAAAAAGAAAGTTGAAGAAAAAATCCCTATTCAATTTCATCAAGAATAAATATATGAAAACCTCAGATCAAATCAAAAGTTCATTCACAAAAATAAAATATAAATGAATAGGATTAGGTGAGGACTATGAAACAAAGTATTTTGGTGATCCATTGGTGACAAAAGGGAATAAAAAGGTGCATACAATATGAATAACAACCATCAATAAAAGAAATTAATATTCATAATGAATCCAACAGAATATTTTGGGTTATACAAAAATAAGGATAAGTAAAAAAAGGTTAAGGTAGTGAGTATTCCTATACTAGATGGTAAGATCTAGTCATCTCGAGGTCATGAAGCCTTGACCCATGGCTATGTCTTATGAATAAGATGTGTAAGAGGAATTTGAATAATAAATTAGGATTAAGGAAAGGATATATATTTATATTCCATGATCACCATAATATTTTCCTTTATCTTCTCTCGTGACATCCTTTTTAAGGCTTCATTCACCGCCTAGACCCCAATCACCACCTAAGGCAAGTTTCACATAGCCATGCTTAGATGATAATCCCACACTAGTAGTCAAAGAGGTGGAAATGTATAAACTAGACATAAGTATGGAATTTAAGATGGTAGGGCCAATAACAAGGATCATGGTACTTAAATAACCTATAGGCAAAGACTCCATACCAAGATAGAAAAGTGAAGTGGCTCGTGAAGAGTCATAGAAACAAAATGAATTTAGAGGTTTGAAACATTAATATTTTTATGATACTATGTCATAAAAATGGTCCTAATACAAGTTTACATAAGATAACATTATTCTATAAGAATGATGGTAAAAAAATTCATGGAAGGAGGATACTAGATAACCCTAATCATTGATCATAGATTGATCTGAGGACTTTGACTCCACAGACTATGATTTCTCCAAAATGAGTACTAAGGAAGAAGAAAATGTAGAGGCCACCCAAGGATGAGGATAATAAAATCAAGGTGTGGATTGAGAATATATTTTTATGTGGAATATCTTTTGAGAGTGAAATGCCTTAAAGATTTCACACAAACAACTTTCATGGATGTTGTAGGTGTATTTTGAAGACCCAAATTTTGAGTTTCCTTTATAATTTTTTAACCTTGAATATCCTATTTCAAAATAATTTGAACATGTTTTAGTGATCATATACATGCACCCATTAAATAAATAGTAAATTTGGTTGGCCTTAGTTAAATTAGTAAGGCCAACCAAATTATCAATAGGTGCAACATGTAAAAACATGGTCAACAATGTCAATGTGCAAAAAAAAATAACCATATGGAATAAATTGAAATAAGTCACATGATTATAAATATAAATATGATAATTATATAGGTTAAGGTATTCACATGAAACCAATTGATCACCTTGGTCTTTTGGTTGAAAAGCATATAGGAAATAACAATTTAAAGGAAATGGAAGAAGATCAACTTATAAAGGAATAAGTTAATATTAAATAAAAAATGGATGATTTGGAGAAGATGTCAAACACATTCCAAGCTTTGATAAAAATGGTCAGATAAATTTTTAAAGGTTTTCACACATGAAACAGGGCATTCATGCTAAGTCTAGGATTAAAAAATAAATCAAATGAGCTTGAGGCCAAAGTATTCAGGATCAAAGATAAGTATAAGAACATATTTTATCTCAATTAATTCAATGAAATCAAGGATAATTCTAAGGATCATTTCATGGAACTTGAAAAAAAAATAAGGGCCTTCAATTGAAAGTAGGTGACAAGGAAGATTTTAGTCACAAAGTTTGTGTAGGCCACCTATTGGAACTTCAACTTGTAAAAGATAAAAGAAATTAATGTGGCATAGACATATTTAAAATCCACACATTTTTGGGTGCTATATTAGATAAATTTTTTATAATTTAGGCCACAATCACATTTTGGGACTATTTTATGATCTAAGATCATCTTAGGTGAATTGGTAATCCTTCATCACCAAGTTTTAGAGTGTATAGGTAAATAGGAGAACTATGCACTACAAGATAGTGTAGAATAACTTGTGTATCAATACAAAAATAAAAATTTGGGATCACATGTGTATGGTGTGTAGAACCAAATCCAGGTAGCATAAAATTTTGAGGAGTGAGGAAAAGTGAATAGTGCATAGATAAGGTTGAAGGTAATAAATGCAGAGCTTGAGACAAGAAATGACAACCAAAAATTCAAATAATTATAAAGGATGACACATGGAAGATTTAAAACTAATATGATGTAATGGATGATAAGATCTATCTATTTGTATATGAAATTATATCAATTAGAATAAAAATTCTCAAGGTATGACTAAGCCAAGACTACCCTATCTTAGGAATTCAAATTTGCCTGCCAAGCCTATTTGGAAACAAATGTCCATCTCTTGACTAGATGTGTTGATAACTAGCGTATGATAAATATAAAAAGGGGAGTCAAGTCCAATTTGAAGTTGTTACTATTTATTTTTATTATGGTAGGTTGTTGATAGTTTTTATAGCTAATGGTTACAATGTAAGAGAGAAGGGCCAAGGCCTAAGGACATAAATTCTATCAAAATGAATATTTGAGAGAGAGAGAGAGAGAGAGAGAGAGAGAGAGAGAGAGAGAGAGAGAGATTAGATATATCTTATAAGGGATCTGAGGGTCCCTATGTAAGGTTATGAAGCTAACAATATCATGTAATTTTAGATATGATAAATAAAATTAGTTAATAAATCCACTAAGCACTTTAATGGTTACATGGTTTTGCATCCCTTCACTAGGAACTTAAGACATGACCTGCACAATATTATTTCAAATCAAGATCAATAACCTTGGGAAAATCTAGGGGGAGAAGGACCTATAAGTGAAATATTGTAATGGAGTGATTTTGAAAGGAAGGTTGTTAGAATGTCAATTGTGACACAACTAATAAAATATGTAGTAGACCACCAACCTTGAAGAAACTAATAAAATTTTTGTCTCCACCATGAGAAGGTGGGTAGAGATTAGAATATGTTGAGAGATAGGACTAGTAGATGTTGAATGTGAGGAAACCAATAAAGAAGGCTAGTTGATCGTCAATTGTGAGGTAGCTACTACAGAGTGTTGAAAGATGAATACTAGTATATCACCAAAAGTGAGGCCAAAAATAAATATTGGATGAGATATGTAGGATCATAATAAATATTTTTAATAGTGGTTCAAGAGTCCAAGATTTCATATGTAATACTACACCATTAAAGTGCAATAGTCAGTGGATTTAAAGATTGATCACTAATATAATTGTTGACCATGAAGTAATTGAGTTTAAGAAATAAGTTGAGGTATGAATATAAATTTAAATTTAAGGCATCCCATACATTCATGAAAATATGAGAGCATAAATTGATCACTTATTATGAGGCATGGAAATGCAAAAAAATTGAGGCATTGGCTAATCATCAATCATAGTTAATAAAGTGCAAGAAAGAATGAGACAAAATCATGGAAAATTTTACAATCAAAGAGAGCATGTATAGAAGTAACTTGATAAAGAGCACCAATAAAATTTCCAATATGAGGAAGTCAAGCACAAAATCCAAGTGATAAATGTGGTATAATCACTAATCAAAGATAGCCAGTACATAAGTGTCCTAAAAAGGAGCACTAACATAATCATCAAAATAATGAAATTAGGTTGTAAGAGAATATTCAAATCAGACTATTAGGTAGAATGTGTTGAATATGCTCTTCATCAAGTATAGTTAGTTAAATAATGAAGATTGAAAATAATGATATAGATGTTACAGGGAAAAACAACGTAGATAAAAAGATTTGATTTAGGATAAATTCCACATATTAGTAGGGATAAATGTGTGGGAGATAAATCTAAACTATCTGGAGACATGTGGGAGATCTATCAGAAGTTATTACATGAGATTTCTCTGATGGATAATACCCAAAGGATTAGGTGAAGTGGGTCATGGATGTCAAGCATAATTTCATGCTAAAGAGTGTAGAAGACTATACAAGAGTGAAGTGTGTGTTAAGAAGGCTATGGGACATTAATATAATGGGATATAAAGTCTTCTAATAGAAGAAGAAATGGTGAGTTAAAGAAAGGGTGAGAAGATGGAAACATGTGATTTCCTCACTACTATACAAATTAGTGCACTCATAGGGTAATCTCAAATGGAATGGAAGTCTTGAGAGAAATCATATAGAGGTAGAGGTTGAAGATACAACCTTGAGAAGAATCCCAAGGGTAATAGGGAGGCTAAGTTTTAAGAACAATGGTGTATGGTAAAGAGTTTTGTAAAGAGAGCATACAAGTAGGAGTGGATAAAGAGACTCATTTGCCATGGAGTGAAAAAAACAAAGGAAAGGTGGATATCAATCCATCTAGGTGAAAATAGTATAAATAATGTGTTGATTGTAGTTAAGTAACTTTCACAATATAATTATGTACGGAGGAGGATGAAATTACATGTTTTATTAGGCATGGCATGGAAGATATGTTTAGTAAGAGTTTATGAGGATGAAATTACATGTTTTCTTGTGCATGGCATGGAAGATATGTTGGGCAAGAGCTTCTAAAAGTGTAACTATGATCTATTGAATGTAGAAAGATCTAATTTGAAATGCATACACCCTAGGATAAGGAGAAAGAGCCTAAGAAGAAGGAGGTGAATAGGTTAGTATATATTTGAACCTAAGTTTTCCTAGATATAATAGAGACATGTATTGAAATTCAAGGCATGAGAGAATAATGAAAGTGAAAATATGTGTTGTGATAGATAAGATTTGATAATAAATTACAAAATATCTCTATAGGGCACAAATCATAGTGCAAAAAATAAATAATAAAATGTCATCAATGACAGGCATGACAAGAGGAAGAGAAGAGTCAACGAGGGGAGATTAACCAAAATGGAAAAGTGTCCAAGTGCACGGGATGAAGTTCACAATGGTATGAGGATAAAAGAGTGGTTGGTGGGTCATAAATTGAAAACCCAAAGGTATAAAATGATGATGAATAGTGTATAATCATGATTACTTACCATGAAAGATTAAATAATATACACATAGTAATGAAGTAAGCATAGAGTGGATGGAGTAAATAGAGATTTTTTAGATGAGGAAGCAAATAAATAATAAGTAGAGTTTCCTAGTGTGAAACTAGAGAATAATAGATCATTAAACATTGAGGTAGCTAGCATAGTGGCATAATCATTGGAAGAAACTCCAAAGGAAGAAGGAGAGTTTTCTAGTGTGAAACTAGAGGATAGTAAAGGGTCAAACATTGAGTTAGATACCATAGTGTTGTAGTAATTAGAATATGCACCAAAATAATGAAGAATTAAAGTTGAATTGAGTAAAATTTAAGGCTAGTAGAGCACCAAACTTGAGGAAACTAGAAGAAGCATAAGTCTAAGGATACACTAAATAAGGAGAGAATATTTTCCTTAGTATCATCTAGAGGATATCAAAGTTGATAATTTGAGGTAGGTAATAGGAGGCTAAAATATTTTAGATGCACCAAGAAAGATAGAGTTTCAAGGAGAAAATTTGTTTAGAAAGCATTTGAAAGCTATAAAAGCAATGAACATGAGGCAGTTGGTAGAAATAAAAGTCTAGAGATGTGTAAAGGAAGGAAAGATAATTGGAATAAGCACTAGCTGAGAAGGAGCTACATGTGAGTATTTTCCAAGCAATAGTAGAGAGGCTCAATTTAAATCATGCCTAGTATAATGTATGGAGGTGAATAAAGAATAAGTTAAAGGGTATGATTTCATAGGGCATAGGTATAAGCCTCAAAAATGAAAACATGAAGAGGGTATTATCCATAGCACAACTTGAGGTGTGAAAAGTACAATTGGAAACTACACCAAGAATTAGAAGAAGTGTGTGATGGAGATGAGAAGATAAAATAAAAATGTTGGGGAAGACCAGATAGAGACCACATAGGCATGATATGTGTGATGAGAGAACCATACCAAGAGAGGATAAAAGAAGAGGAAGATGAATATGGAATATGGGAATTATAGTTTCACATAAATTTGAATATTTTTGTGTTAAGGAAATAGTGAGAGAAAGAGAACATAATTCCACTTGAAAAAACATGTAAAAGATAAAGGGAAAGAAGAATATGATATTTGCCTTGGAGGTAAAGGATAAATACACACATGATAAATCATGAGATGTAGAAGATGAATACATGAGTGTTGGGTAAGGCAAGGAGTAGTTTGCCTTTAACCAGCCAAGAAGGTGAAATATTCATTGTGTATGATTGTAGGAAGTTGTTAAAGGAAGGTAGAGAGGCAGAGCACCATTAACCAAGAGCTAAAAAGGAGCACACAATTCTATTTTCAAATTGCTTAATAAATTTAAGGATTAGAGAAAGATATTCCTAAATATGATAAAATTTGGTTGATGAGATATCAAACTAAGTGTGGAATAAAGTATGTGGGAGCTGAAGGAGGAAAAATATGGATGATAGGAGTATTGAGTAAGCATGCCATGCGAAGGGAATGAAGGGAAAAGAAGAGAAAGATAAGGAAGGAATTGAAAAAATGGATAGGATGGATATGGGAAAACAAATAGGTTATTTCACAACACCCTTATTAGAGGTAGACAAAATTAGGTGAACTCATACCCATATGAGCTAGGAAGAAGAGGAGCAAAGGGAAGTGTGCTTAGGATCTTTGTCAGGTGTTCACCAAAAAATGTTAAAACAATTGGTAAAAAAGGATGAATCAATATGGGATTAGATCCACAAGAGTGAAGAGAAAATAAGAATATGAGAAGAGTATATAAGAGATCCTTGAAAGGCATGTAAAAGGATATAAGCATTGAAAACACTTGGTGGAAGTAGATGGATATGATGGGCATAGACCCATGAGAGGAGGAAGGAGAAGAGGAAAGGGTTTGAGAAAATGAGGAGAGTGAAGAGTGAAGAGAAGAAAGAATGATCCAAAGGATGAAATAGCAATATTTTTGAGGAAAAACAACTAGTAAAAGGGGACATCATGGTCAAGGTAGTCAATTCGAAGGGTAGATACTTGATCCCACATGTAAGTAGGGGATTACATTTGAAATTACTTATGGAGTCTGATGTAGAAGCATCCTAGGTTAATCAAAAATATTTCATCACCAATTTTTGGAGTGTGTAGTTAAATAAGAGAACTATCATGGAATGATATCATAGAATAACTTATGGATCAACATGTAATTAAATGTTGGGGAGAGTGTGTGGATGGAACACAAAACCAAAGCAAGATATTACATATTTTTGAGGATATGGGTAAAATGAATATCACATAGAAAGAAAGAATACCTATAATGGAGAACACATAAGAAAGGCATAAGGTAATAGATATAGAGCCTGAGATAAGTAATGATAACCAGATAATCAAATAATTATGAAGGATAACCCCTGATAGAGATAGAACTAATATGATTGCAAGGGACTACAAGATATATCTACTTGGATATGGCATGATAGTTGTCAGAACTATAAAGCTCAATTTTCTACTAAGCCAAGGTTACCCTAACCTAAATATTTAAATTTAGACACCAAGCCTACTTGGCAATAGTTACCCATCTGTTGATTGGGTGTGTCGATAACTAGGGTGTGACAACTATAAAAGGGTCTATTATTGGATGTTAATGATAGTTGTTTTTGTATATAAGGTTGATGCTATTGGAGATAATGGCCAATGATTAGGGGCCTAAACTTTGTCAAAATTCAGATTTAAGCTCAAGTGAGGGAGAGAAAGCCAAAATCTCTTATAAGGGATCCAAGGGCCTCTATGTAAATCTATGAATCCAAAAATATTGTGTAATTTAAGTCATGATAAATAAATTGAGTTGGTAAATCCACTAAGTACTCTAATGTTTGTGTGTTTGGCATTTATTCACTCAAAACTTGAGCCATGACCTACACTAATTTTAATAATAAATACTAATTTTAATAATAAATACATTAAATTGGGATATAATTTATGTACTAGCATGAGAAGGCTAACTTTTCAAATGATGAAAAATATAGTTAGTATGGAAATATGTTGACCCCAAATTTTGGGTAATGATTCTATCACAGGGGAAATAATGAAATAATTGAGACATCATTGCATAAAACAATGCTCGATTAGATATTATAGCATGCATTAGTACATATATAGAGAATAGTTTACAAGGTAATCATTTATATAGATGAATTCATATATATTAGTGCATAAGTAATGTTATGGAATGGGTTGTTGCCCAGGTAATTTCAGGATTTATTTTCGTGATTGAAACATAATATTTATGTTAAGATTGATAATTGATGGGAGAAAATGAGAGTGATGGTAGTTTTTGGCACAATTTATTTTCTTTCTAGACTAGGGCTAAGTATTAGATCAAATTCCTAGAGTGATAAGCTCCATTTGAAGGTCAATCCTTTTTACATAAACATCTTTGAATAAAATATTGATATCCATCATAAGTTTTTAGGGATATAAATTGTACATAGGCAATAGAGATTGAACCCCTTATCAAGAATAATTTATACTTTAGTTTCAAGTATAAATCAACAAGACTTTCATATCAGGGTTTATATTTTAAAATAAAATTGAAATTAAACTCATTTCATTTAACATTGGAATAGGTAGATACTACCCTTATGGGTGGTTTGGTTGTTGGCAATTTCAATGTAATGTTTTGCTAGGCTCGGCTAATGATGGTATGCAAAGCATTTTTTAGGTTTGATTGGATTCTATTATAAGGGAGAAGACCTAAAATATAAGAGGTGGGTAGAAGATTTTTGACATGTATGAGATATGGTAGTAGAATCTAAAGTGGTGCAATACAAGGCTCAGTGTCTATCAGTGTACAAGTTAGGGCTCAGAGTTTGATGAGATGATAAATATATTTTAAATCCCAATAAGGACTAGAAAATTAAATGCATGCGAAGTAGGAATCTCTAATTTTCCAAAACATGAGGAATTACCCAAGGAAGTATAAGATCTTAAGTAATAATATATTTGGTTTGATGATGGTCTCCCATTCAACCATGAAAACATTGATGGAGAGATTGTGTCTTTATCTCAATGGGATTCCTTTCTTTGCTTGCATCAAATGTAAAAATGCACATGGCTATAGAAAAATTGATGTCCAATCAAATTATTTGAAGATGTTAGTTTCCATTTGCATTGGTTTGGTCATGGTAGTTTTTTCAATTACAAGGTACACAAAAGTGTGGTGGCTTACATTCTCAATGGTTCATCTAATGATATGACAATTTATACCATTGGTCTAAATCCTATTGTACTCCATCATTCCACTACTTATCTTTATGTGCACTAGGGATTGTGGTAGAGAATGTGATCCTACCATTTAATTTTTAAGAATTTCATTGAGTACAATTTTTTAAACTATGTCATCCTCCATGAAGTCCAATCATTTTTTAAAATGCTAGGTCATGATGTGGTGAATTGGAGTACTTTGATTGTAGGGTTTATGTTGCTTGCCCAGTTAGATGATGATCTTTTTTATCTAATAATGTCTCTAATGTCAACATAGGACATCATATCTAGTTTATATCTTCTCTAAAAAATCCATTTGTCTTTGGGTTCATTCAATAGATCAAGTGGTTAATCTTAAATGTAAACTTTAACATGCTCATGGGATTCTCATGACACATAAACATCTCTTATATGAGGGAAAACAAATTGATGACCATTTTCTTCTCTCATGATATAATATAGGAAAGGATTCTTCCCTCTTCATGGTGTTGAGATTATGTCAAGGAATTGTGGGTTCATGGATGTCATCCACCTTTAAACTTGGGCTTTTCAAAGAAGTAGTGAATAAATCAGCCACTAAATTGAATGTTTTAAATCCTTAATCCTTTCTTAGTGCCTATATCATGTAGCATGTGGAAGAGGTGACAATTGTGGATATTACAGAAGATGTATGAAACATTACTAGTCAAACTTAGAAAAAGAGGCAATTATTTTTATATTTAATGGCTTTTGGCCAACTACATCAACATTATTTCAATGGATTCATTTGACTTGGATAAAGTATTATGATATTTCTCTCTGCTTTAATGGATTTTTCACTATTCAATTTTTTTATGAGGAATCCATCAATGACTTCTCATGAATGGTCATTGGTTATGGGGAAATGTGGGACTTTACATCACTCCATGGTTTTCAGAATATGACCCAAATTCTCATTAAGTTACCAAATTTTCATTTTCAGTTTGGCTCCCCAATCTCCCTCTTAATTTATGTTTTGATTTTGAAGATATATGATATTCCTTAGGAAACTTCAGCAAAGCATATACTATGAGATTTGTAATGGGGTTAAGCATATATGCTCAAATATGCATGGAGATTGATCACAGCAAGAGCCTACCAAATAAACTAGTTCTCAGATGTGTAAATATTCAATACAAATAGGAATTGTATTATAAGAACACAAATTTTTGATGTTGTATTTATAAGATTCAAGGACATATACATTTTGCTTATCCCTAGGCATGAACATATCCCCACAAAAAAAGGATGAAATCAACATACAAATGATGCAGTTTTCCAGAGCAAGAGGTAGCCAATGAAGATGAGAATTAGGTAGTGGAAAATAAGCTTACAACAAAGCCTAAAAAGAATATTCATGGAAAACTAGATACTTAATTTGAGGAATTTGTCCCTACTATAGTGTAAGGATAAAAAAATTATAATAATGCTATGAGGATTATTTTGAATGAGATTCCTTTAGGAGTGAAGAGAGCACATGAATCAAAAAACTCAAACTCAGATTACGATTTCATGACCCATATAATTTCAACTTTTTTTATTTCTAACACACCTTTTGAATATTAGTCTTTAGATCTATAAATGGTTAAAGTCGAACCCACTAAGGGTAGAATGATGTCAAAAAGAAGAAAGGTAAACAATGTGGGCTTGAAGAATTTCTAAGAAATAAATCTCATTAACTTATAGCCTTTGGATGTTGGTATATCTAATGTGATTTGTGTTGCATTCATGACATTGTTTAGTGATGAGTTTCTCCCTCAATGTAGGGGTTTCTTATTATTTATCACCCCTTGGGGTTTTATTTTGGGTGGGTTTCACTCTTCATTACTTGGTTTTTTCCTTTAGAATGATAATAAGCATCCACTAAATATAACTTTATTATTTTTATTACTATGAAGTTATGATTTTTTTATAAGGGAAAAAAAGGGAATTTTATGGAGAGACAAATATTATTTTGACCAAGTCTAGTAGTGCACCATAGATAGGAAACACACACAAGAAAATATAAGCAAAGGATTTAGTATTCTAGTAGTAAAAGAGGTATAATGTTGACTAACAATAATCACAGAATGTTGAAGGTAGAAAAATAAGGATCCATAGAATATAGAAGTTCCTAGATATGAAGGTTAGTTATCACAAATCCCATATGTGTAAATATTTAGAGTTTAGTTTCACAAATTATGAAATGTGGGGATAGAAGAATCAACTGGCAAGGAGAAATATTAAAATTATCATAAATCATGGGTATACTTAGAAATTCATTGATAAAATATACCTTATTAGTTGGATTGTACATAAACATGTGTTTTATGTCTCTAATAGGCTACCTTGCATACTAAATGAGGTTGTTTATGAGATTCTTATGTATTTGATACATTCTTGTTGCTTTTGAGTATTATAAACTAGTGTAATATTTAGTTTCCTTTGTTAAAGATGAGAGATCAATGTAATTATTTCATGCTTTTATATATGTAAAATTATGAATGAATAGAAAATATGGGTATTTTTTGTCTATTACTTCTATGGACAATTTTTTGTTAATTCATAGTCTTATTAATGTTTGATTATACTCATTCAATTTCGAAATTTATTTCTTATCTTTATTAACATAGTAGGCCCTGGTATTCTCTCACTGCACCTCAAGTGAAACATAATTTTCACTTGTGTGTTGCACCAATGGAGTTAGTTGGGTTTATTTATTGGGTTCACGCTAATGATGTAAAATAACTATCAAGCATTGGAAAATCCCAATAGTATTCCCTTATTATGAATGATAGTGAATTTTTGGTAGAGCATCTGAATGGTTTTAAGACTATGGTGAGCCATTTCCTTTAATTTGAGATCAAATTAGATGAAGAATACAAGTTTAATAATTTTTAATGTTCTTTATTAGATTCACGTGATAATATTGTTATGGTCATTATTAGTATTACATCTACATTAAAACCTAAGCATATAGTCATAAACTTACATTAACCAAATAAATGAGGCGAAAATCCATGAAGGATCATCAGAAAAAGGATTTGTTGTTTTTTAGAGGTCCTCACCAAAAAATAAATAAAAATAGGTCAGCAAATAGATAATTAAATTCCATAGGTAAAGCTAAATATTTAAGAAAACCTATGAATAAATTTTGGAGTTAGTGGTAAAATGAAAATTTTAGGTAATAATATTCCCAATACCATATCTATTCATCCAAGGTGGATAGAAAACACATGTGATATAAGTTTTAAAATCTTAGATATTTATTTTTATCAATGTGATGGCATTTACCACCACAAAAGAGTTTCTTTGCATCTACTATTATGGCCTAGAAATAAATACTAGAAACATAGATAAATTATTTTCATTTTTAATTTTTTTTATTGAAATGTTTAATAATTACATCTATCAAAACTCTAACCTTTTGATTCTTGATATACCCCATAATTATGATAGTTTGTGGTGTTATTATCCCATGTAATGCATGTAGATAAATCTTGGTGATTTCATATTCTTTTGGCTCTTTCTCTTGGTTCAAAATTAATTCCTCTAAGACTTTCTCATCTTATTCAAAAACCTCATTCTCAATAATCATCATGTGTTTCTCAGCATTACCACATTTATGAAACCTCAACCATTTGTTATCACAATTATAACACAATCATTTTTCCCTCATCTATACCTTGTGTTGAGGTGATAGGTTGATGATTTGTATTTGGTTGGAAGTATTGGTCACATTTATATCTCTTCATCTTGATATTTAACCTTTTTTAAATATCCTAGTATCCCTGAGGTATCACAATAGAGATAATATCATAACATATCATTTCATATTAAGATATTTAATTTTGACAAAAAAAATCAATGTATTATTTTGTGTTATGGGGTGTAGGGGTGATTTTATTAATGTTTATTGTTAGATATTTGAGGTAAGGAGGAATATAGAAGAGTTTTTGAGTGGAGGCATGGGGTCTTTGGTGGATATAAAATCTTAAGTCTAAAGGTATCACTCATTAGTATTTTTTGTCACAATCGTATCAAAATTTAAAAAATGTCATGTTTATGGAGGCCCTATAAATAAAGGGTTTTTTTACTTCTGAGTGATCCAAAGTCAAATTTAATCAATCGAGACAAATGTTCAAGTATAAATGGAGTTAAGGTATGTGCAACTAATTGAACAAGTAAAAGGAAAATATGGAAATAACATTATTTTGGGTATCCAAAATGAGATATACAATATGCAAAATAATGATTAAAAAAATTATAAGGTAAATTAAATATAACATTCTTGTTGGGAATCAAATGGTACCCTCATATATATATATATATATATATATATATATATATAAAGAATATATATGTGTGTGTCTGTATATGTATAGATGTACACAATATAGATGTACAATAATTCTCCCTCAAGAGTTCTCTCTCTCTCTCTCTCTCTCTCTCTCTCTCTCTCTCATCTCTCTCTCTCTCTCTCTCAATTACAACCAATTCAATTACTTGAATTGTCTTCCCCCTTGTGACAATCAACTCAATTATTGTTATTGTTGTACATGCTATGAGGATCTAACCCTATTATATAGTAAACTACAACACTAGGGTTTCATGAGCCATGCATTCTCCACTGTTAGATCCACCTCTTAATCAAAGGCTCAAATCTGTTTGCTAAAAATAAAACCTCCTAAAATTAGAACAATTCTAATTTTGGAAACGCATATTTAAAAATAGAACGCACAAAAGTCAGTGTCGGTCTATAGATAACCGATGTCAGCTGACCCTTAACCAATGTCAGTTACTATGTAGCTAAAGATAACCGATGTCGATCAACCCCTAACTAATGTCAGTTGGTTTTGATCGATGTCGGTTACTATGTATGCTCAGCAACCTCTGCATTTGCTCATCAGTGAAGATTTTAGCTCCACAACTCAACAATCTCCCACTTGGGGATAAATAACTGCACCTGTACCTGTATAGAAACATCCTCTAAACATCTTTGGATTATTTCTCCCTCTTCAAGTTCAATCTTGAAGACCAACACAATTTGAATTAAGATTCAACTTATCCTTTGTTACTGGCTTTGTTAACATATCAGCAGGGTTCTTATCTGTATGGATCTTTTCTAGCTTAAACTGACCATCCTCCAATACCTGTCTAATGAAATGGTACCTAAGCTATATATGTTTGGTTCTTGAATGAAAGGCTAAATTCTTTGCCAAATGAATTGCACTTTGACTATCATTGTATAATTTGCAACTCTCTTGCTCCTTTCCCAACTCTTCCATGAACTGAGTCATCCAAATCATTTTCTTACTAGCCTCTGTGACTACAATGTATTCTTCCTCTGTAGTAGACAAGGCAACAACCTTCTGCAACTTTTAAATCTAGCTAACCGCCATTCCACCAATAGTGAACACATATCTTATGGTGCTTCTCCTGCCATCCAAGTCACTTGCCATATCTGAATCTACATACCCATGTAGAGAAGTGTTTGACCCTCCATAGCATAAATGCCTACTACTGGTCCCTCTCAGATATCTGAGAATTCACTGAATTGCTTTCCAGTGTTCCTTTCCTGGATTGGCCATAAACTTGTTGACAACTCCCACTGCTTGGGCAATATCAGGTCTAGTACATACCATTTCATACATCAAGCTCCCAACTGAGCATATGGAACTCTACTCATGTACTCAACCTGATCATGTGATTTAGGACACTGTTCTTTGCTCAACTTGAAGTTTCCAGCCATAGGTGTGCTTACTAGTTTTGCATCCTACATATTAAACCTCTCCAACACCTTATTCACATAATCCTGTTGAGACAAAATCAAATTGTGATTTTTCCAATCTCTCTTAATACTCATGCCAAGGATTTTCGTTGCTGCTCCTAAATCCTTCATGGCAAATGTGTGAGCTAATTTTACCTTTAGCACAGTAATTTCCTACATGTGTGAACCTGAAACAATCATATCATCTACATACAGTAACAGGATAATATAACTACCATTATCCAATCTAGTAAAATAAATACAATGGTCAGATTGACATTTACTAAAGCCATGCTTTGTCATAAACCTGTCAAACCTCAAATACCATTGTCTTGGAGCTTGCTTAAGACCATATAAGCTTTTCTTCACCCTGGCCTTATGTCTCATTTGTCTATTCTCTCCTTCTTTTAACCTGTAAACCCATTTATTTTTTAGTGCTTTCTTTTCGACTGGCAACTCAACCAAATCCCACGTATGGTTCTCTTCCAAGGAATCAATTTCCTCATTCACGTCATGCTCCCACTATTTCTTGGATTCTACCTACATTACCTCATCAAAACTTTCTAGTTTCCACCATCAATGAGAAATAAGTAGTATAAAGAAGGGGAATAATGAATTGGAGGTTTATTTACCCTTTCAGACCTCCTTATGGGTGTTTTGAGACTCATTTATAGCTTATTGTCCACCCAAATTTCTTTTTGATAGTGACTAATCTTGGTCATCTCTGATCGATGCTAGTCTGCACCTGATCAACGTCGATTCCACCTGACTGATGCCACCGATGTCAATTTCCACCTGACTAACGTCAGTTTCTGCCTGACCGATGTTAGTTTCCACCTGACTGACATCAATCTCTATGTTTTTTTGTGAGTGATTATTTTTACCCATGAGCTCATTTTGGATCATAACCTCATCCAAATCAAGATTGCCCTACTTAGAATTATTCAGCCTCTTGAGCTGATCACTGTACATCACCTTCTCATTGAAAACCAAGGCTTTTCATTTCTTAAATGTGTCAAAAACATCAGATTTCCTCTTTATGCAATAAACCCATACCTTTCTTGTAGCATCATCAATGAAAGAAACATAATATTATGATCCTCCAATAGAAGCTACCTGAGTTGGTCCCCACACATCTATGTGAACAAGCTCTAACTTGTGCTTCTTCTTTATTGACCCAGTTTTGAGAAACCTCACTTTCTTTTGTTTCCAAAAAATACAATGCTCACAGAAATCTAGATCTATGCTTTTCAAATTTGAAAGCTTACCTTTTGACTTAAGAACATTCATTCCCTTCTCACTCATGTGACCAAGCCTACAGTGCCACAACTTTGCATCTACATCTGAAGTAGATAAAATAGAAGGAGAATAATCAATAATACAAGTAGATAGATAAAGTGTACCTACTCTCTTACCTCTGGATAATACAAGTGCACCCTTAGAAACTTTCCAAGATTTAGTTGTGAGAGTTACTGTGCAACCCTCATCACCCAACTTTCCTACAGAAATCAGATTCCTCTTCAAGATGGGTACATGCATGACATCCTTCAACACCCATATGTTGCCATTCTACAATTTCAGCTACACTTTTCCTTTGCCAACAATTTGACAAGGCTCATCATCCCCTAAATAAACTTTTCCAAAATCTCCATGGACATAATCATTGAAAAATTCTCTATTTGGAGTTGCATGGAAAGAGGCACCAAAATATAAAATCCAAGATTCTAGTTTATTATCCAAAGAAAGTATAAGAGTATCTTGTGCAACAATACCTACAACTTTTGCTTCTTTATTACCTTTATGCTGATTTTCTTTCAACCAACAATCTTTCTTTGCATGCCCTTTCTTTCCACAATTCTAGTAGGTTATTCTTCCATTTCTAGATTTGGATCTACTTCCCATCTTTGACCTTGATTTTCCTTGCTTGCCCTTCTCTCTTTGCCATCCCCTACTTTCAACACTTAAAGCATTACCTGATGTTTCCCCTGTGCTTTTCTTGTGAATTTATTCATTCAAGATTACACTAACAACATCATCAACTTTCAAGATATTTGAAGTAGATGCAGTATTACTAACTACCATTACCAAACTATGCCAACTTTTAGGTAAAGAGCATAAGATTAAGAGAGCCTTAATTTCATCATCAAAAACTATTTTGACTGAATTTAACTGATTTACAATTGTATGGAAATCATTAAGATGACTAGATACAAATCCACCTTCCTGCATTTGCAAATTAAATAATTGCTTCATAAGATATACCTTATTTGAAGCTGAGGGTTTTTCATATAAATTTTCCAAAGTATCCATTAACTCTACCATTGTCTTTGCCTGTGATAAGTTGGAAATCACAGAAGATGCCAAGCTCAACCTTATAGATCCAAGAGCCTTTCTATCAAGAACATTCCATTCTTCATCTTCCATATTTGTGGGCTTCCTTGAAACCCCACCCAATGGTAAATACAGATCTTTCTGATACAGATAATCTTCAATTTGCATCCTCCATAATTGATAATTCTTGCCATTGAATTTATCTATTCTTAGTTTACTTTCTTCTGCCATTGCTTTGCTTCCACTCAACCAGAAACCCCTATGAGTGAATTTTGTAATCAAAAAACAATAACACTAACATGCTCTGATACCAATTGTTAGGATCTTAGAGTACAATTGATTACTTTTGTATAAGCAACTAAACACAAAATTAAACCAAAAGTAATAAGTAACTAGAAATCAAAAATAGTAAAGAATAGGAGATGCGAGAAACAACCAATCTTGTATAAAACTCTTCTAAAAGGAAATACAATGAAGAAATCTCTTTCTTCTCACACCTCAAAGATGTACAATAATTCTCCCTCA
>JARHVA010002124.1:2505000-2515000 GCA_037957365.1 Torreya grandis | reverse complement strand
ACTTATTTATGCACAACATCCCTAAATGTTCAAGTTTTATACTCAAAGATCATACTTATCTCAATCATTAAGCCCACTGATATACAACTCTAGAAATTGATAGTGTGTCAAATTATTTGTCCTTAAGTAAATATTATGTGTTCTACATTATATTTCACTAATGCTCTTGCATTCCATAAATATGTAAACTAATAAAAGTGATGTTCATTACATGCTCATAATGGTAAAATAATTCATTATTAGATGTCTTACCATCTATATTTCCTCCCTTAAATTTCCCTCCTTGATCCAATGCTACCAATGATATGGTTTGGGTTCTAAATAGAATGTACCCATCTTCAGTCTTGTACAATCTAGTACATTGTGAAGATGAAAAATTATTCCATGATGTTGTATACATTTAATTTAATTGTAGTTATTATAATTGTAGTGATTTTTCATGATTTAGTACATTTAGTTCATTTACTTACTATAGGTTCTTATTAATAAAGTTTCCTTTCACATTATACCCTTAATAATCTTGTGGCATCCATATTTTACTTATAAAACATTCATATATATCATTTGTCTACCTTGGGATCCAATCAACTATCCTAAAATCTAACTTGGTCTTTGTTTCATGGGTTTTATACTTTGACCATTTTTAAGAATCTAAATAATGTGTTCACCTCTTTTAGATCAATCCAAAAGTAACCATGCTTTTCTATGTCCTTTATACCATGTGCCTTTATTTCCATCTTTCACACCTTTTTATGGTCAACCTAATCCTGAATGTGTTAAAATTTTAACTCAAATATGTCTATATATACACTTGTACCATAATATTTTTGTCACTAACAAATCAAATTATTGAGTTACACATTAATCATAACTATCACACATTTTTTAAGAATCTTGTGCATTATATTATTATTCCATTGTTTGATAACTAAAGTTTTTTGGATCCATACTTGTAAAATTGTACCATAAATTTTTTAGATCCATATGGGTAGATTTAGGATAATGGGGGACAAAAGGGGTGTATAAAGTGACACTTTTTTCTTAAAATAGCAATATTTGAACTTGGAGATAATGTTAGAGACACTTCAAAAATAAGTTTTACAATGACATAATAACAATTATTGTGGCATTTTGAATGTACTTTATAAATATATAATTTATTTCAATAACCAAATCTTAAAAGTGTGAAAAATATATGTATTTATGACAATAAGTTGATCAATTTTTTTGAAAAGATAAGGAGATTGCATGTGTATGAACATATTTTTTTAGTAAATGAATGAATTTTTGTATGAAACTTCATATATAGATAGGTGAAATGTTAGATTATTGAGAATATTTTTTATTGTATATATAATTTTTAAATAATTTAACAAGTCAATACAACTAGAAAATTGAAACGACAAGTGTAGGAACACAACTTTTTGACCTTAACTTCATGAAAATCATTTCTTCTAAACCATAGTTTATAATGTGTATATTGTTGATATATAAGTTTTATAAGTGTTTAATTAATATTAAAAAATTTATAAGGGAATTTGTGATGATATGTATATAGTCCATAATGAGGTATGTTATGTAAAAATTAAGTAATAATTAAAAATAATATTATAACATTAAAAAAATTATATAATCTAAAACTACACATTCTTCTCTACAAACCCATATTATTTTTTTAAATAATAAAATCTACCTAATCAGATGTGTCAAAAAAGATGAAAAATACTCTTAAATTTCTTAGAAACTAAGTGGGTTGCTCCATGACTAGTTTCAAGCTAGGTTCGGACCTCCCCAAGCCTGTACCCAAGGCAAATTTGGAGAGAAAATGTAAAAAAATATTGAAATGTTTAAAGGATGCATGCCCTTTGCAAAGGGTGCATGTCCTTTTTAAAGGGTGTATGTCCTTTTTAAGGGATGCACACCCTTTACAAAGGATGCACACCCTTTACAAAGGCATCTTTTTTTTTTCAATTAGAGCTATTTTTTTGTGTTTGAAGGCATTTTTTTTGCAATTAGAGATATTTTAAGTATAATTTTATATTTTATATTCTGATACTTTAAATTTATTTTAATAAATATAATAAATTAGGGCCCCTCTACATCTTATGAAATCAATTCTAGAGCTATAGGAGTTGCCATTTTTATAAGTTAGTTTTTATAAATCCAATCTGGTTAATACTTAGTTTTTATAATTTTAAGAATGGAAGATAGAATGAGAAATGAGGTTAAAAATCATGTTATGTATTTAATATATCTATACAATTTATTATGCTCCATATTTTACCTAATTGATTATTCTTTACCTACTTTACCTACTTAAGTATGCACTACCCGATTGAATTCCTGAGCTTGAAGTTAAATACCTAAATATTTTGTGGGGTTTTCAATAAATGGGTCTATTAATATGCATAAATGATTGACCTATATCATGTAACTTGTATCATGAATATACGATCACTCATACATGACATCTACTAGTAGTCATGATATGATAACTTCTACTAGACATGAATGTAGATAGTCACCCTAATAGAATCCATTCATAATTTAATTAATCAAAACACCATTAAAAATTCATTCTAAAAATATACCATTCACTCTAAAATAAATGTCATAAAGATGGTCAATCCATGCATTCTTTGATTCGAATCTCATGAATTAGTCCAAAGTCACATAAAATAAAGTCATATTCTATCACTCCAAATTCATATAATACACTCCCTCATTCACCCTCATCATCCCTAATCACTCCCTCATCTATTGGCTCATATTAACTTATGATCCCTATTCACTCTCTCATTATTTCTCATTATCTCTCATTATCCCTAATCACTCCCTCATCATCTATCATCATCCTTCATTATTATTAATCACTCCATCATCAACCCTCATCATCTCTAGTCACTCCCTCATCATCCTTACTCACTCCCTCATCATCCCTAATCATCCCTCATTATCATTTATCATCCCTTAACACTACCTCATCAACCCTAATCATTCTCTCATCATCCCTAGTCATTCCTAGTCACACTCTCATCATCCCTAATAAATCCCTCATTAACCATCATCATTTTTTATCACTTCTAGTTAATATTTCTTCATCTTCAATTATAACTAATCACTCCCTCATTAACCCTCATCATCCCTAATCACCCCCTCCTCATCTATCTTCATCCCTCATTATCCCTAAACATTCCCTCATTGGCTCTCATCATACCTTATCACTCCATCATCCCTAGTCACTCCCTCATCTAGTAGAGTGTGTTCTAATCTAGTAGTCAGTATTAAGCCTAAATAATATCTTTTTTGTATGAATCTTGAATGGTGTTTTGACTATTTTATTCTAATTGGAGTCTACTAGGGTGATTATTCTCATTCATGTCTAGTAATTAGGTAGGGTCATTACAGATTACTCTAGGGAGATTTTACTAGTGTGATTAGTGTTCAAGGTTTATGGCATATAAGGTTTAGGTTTAGGGTTCAAAATTCAAGGTTTATGGTGTTTAGGGTTTGGAGTTTAGGGTTGATGGTTTAGGTGTAAATGGAGTGTACTAGGGTGATCAGCTACATTTATGTCTGGTATGAGTGATTTTATCATGAGTATAGAAATATGCCATGTATGAGTGACAACATGCCTACATGTAGTACTAAGTATGGGGTAGGTGTAATGTATGAATGATTGTATCATTATTATATGTATGTTATAGGCTGAATGCTATAAACTAGCCATTTATGCATATTGATAGACCCATTGATTAAAAAACCCACAAATTATTTAGAAATTCATCCAGAATCCACATTCAAGCCTTTTACATGATTGTCCCTAGTCACTCATTTCTCTATATAGGTGAGAATGAATCATATCCTTTCAATATATGGCTTATCCAATGCCCCCTCTCCTTTCTCTATATAGGTGATAACTCAAGATTACAGTTTATGGTTAGAGGTTTAGGATTTATAAATTTAGGGTTTAAGGTTTATGGTTTATGGTTTAAGATTCATAATTTAGGTTTTAGTGTATAAGGGTTAGTGTTTAGGGTTCAAGTTTTAGTGTTATGTCTTAAGGATTAGGATTTAGGGCTTGCAATTTATATTTTATGCTTAAAGGTTTGGTATTTATGGTTTGTGGCTCATGAGACCAAGGGTTTAGCTTTTAGCTTTGGGTTTTGGTGTTTGGTGTTAGGGTTTTAGGTTTATGGTTTCACACTTAAGGTTTAGGGTTTAGGGTATAAGGTTCAGGGTTTTGGTCTTAGAGGTTTGGTTGAGGGTTTGGGTTTGAAACTTAGTTTTTAGTATTTATGATTTGGGATTTGATGTTTGGGGATTAGGGATTAAGGTTTAATATTTTTAGTTTAGTGTTTGTGGTTTAAAGTTTATGGTTTGGGGTTTGGGGTTTGGGATTATAGGTTTAGTGTTTAGGGTTAAGGGTTTAAGGATTTGGGTCTAGTGTTTAAGGTTTTTAGTTTTTAGTTTTTGGTTTGGGTTTAGGAGTTAATGTTTAAGGTTTATGAATTATGATTTATGGTTTTAGGCTTGGGGTTAAGAGTTTAGGGATTAAGTGTAAAGGTTTATGGTTTAATTTTAGATTTTAAGATTTATGACTTAGAGTTTAGGGTTTGTGTTTTAGCATATAGGATTATGGCTTAAAGTTGTAGGGCTTAGATGTTGGGGTTTTGGGTTTAATGTTAGGGATTTATGTTTTAGGGTCTAGAGATTAGGGTTTATGATGTAGGGATTAAGTTTTTAATTTAGGGTTTGGGGTTTGCATCTTATGATTTAGGTTTTTGGTTTTAGTGTTTATATTTAGTGTGCATGGTTTAGGTTTCATTTTTTAGGGTTTGGGGTGAAGGTTTTAGGGTTTAAGGTCTATATTTTAGTGTTTGGGGTTGGTTGTTTGGGTAATAGCATTTAAGTTTTAAGGTTTAGGATTTATAGTTTTAGGATTTAGGGTTTATGGTTTTGAGTTTGAAGTTTTATGGTTATGGGTTTACGGTTTAGGGTTCAACTTTCAAGTTTTAGGGTTTATTATTTAGGGTTTTAGGATTATAGTTTAGGGTTAAGAGTTTATGAGTCAAGCCTTAGGGTTTGGGGTTTGGGGTTAAGTGTTTAGGGTTTAACACTATTAATTTTTATTTTTGTAGGGTTTAATGTTTAAAATTGAGGGTATAAGGTTAAGGTTTTATGGTTTAGTGTTTATGATTTAGGATTGTAGGTGTAGGGTTTAGGGTTAAGGGCTTATGTTTGGGTTTTAAGGTTTAGTGTCTAGAGTATAAAGTATAGGGTTTAATTTTTTAAGTTTATATGTTTAGGGTATATATTTTAGTGTTTATGGATTATTGTTTTGGGTTTAGGGCTTAGGGTCTAGGGTTTAGGTATATTATTTAGTGTTCATGATTCAAGGTTAATGGCTAAAGGTTTGGGGTTTAGGGTTTAGGTTTCAATGTTTAGGTTTTAAGATTTAGGGTTTGGGTTTTATGGCTTAAGGTTTGGGGTTAATGTTTTAGGTGTAAATGGAGGGTACTAGGGTGATTAGTTGAATTCATGTCTAATATGAGTGACCATATCACAACCATGGGAAGATGTCATGTATGAGTGAATTCATACCTACATGTAGTACTATGTAAGTTGTAGATGTAATGTATGAAGGACTATATCATTACTATATATATGTTATAAGTTGCATGATACAGATTATTCATTTATGCATATTGATATACCCATTAATTAAAGTTCATTTTATAAGTTAAGAACAAGGTTGTTAAGAAGATTCCAAAGGCAAAGATAGAAAACTCCAAGGATAGTACATATACAACAACTTGATCAAATTCAAAAGTATAAAAATAAGGAATTTAAGGTCATAACAAGCTTTAGA
This sequence comes from Torreya grandis, assembly GCA_037957365.1. NCBI lineage: Eukaryota > Viridiplantae > Streptophyta > Pinopsida > Cupressales > Taxaceae > Torreya > Torreya grandis. The sequence goes on along the minus strand of JARHVA010002124.1, from coordinate 2,509,128 downwards.
ATTGATTAACTTCATGATTTTAAGCAAAGTTGATATTCTATCAAGATAGAACAGGGGTTTATATAGTCAAAATAATCATTTTCTTGTGAATAAAAAGTGTGTTGTTACTTAGTTTTTTGTATTCATAAATTTATTACATGTGTGAATTAAATCTAAATTTATTTTAAGAGAAATTATAATTGTTCCAAGGTTCATGTTATTGAAACCTTCTAAAGCCTATTTTTTGTGTATCTATAGTCACTTGTATCATTTAGAAAAAGTTTCATGACTTTGTTTAAAAGATTGGATAAGTTGAGGGAGGTATTCAAGACTCCATTCTGAGTGTTAGTTATTTAAAATAGTCTTTAATTTGTATGAATAATGAATTTGAAACTATTAGGCTCTGTGTCTAGAGTCAAACCTTATAATACAATTTTTTATACAAAAATAACTATAGCTTGCATCTGAACTATTGGAATGTCTTAAAACTCATATGTAAGTTGTTAGATAAGGTTTGTAAGGTATCATAATAGGTAGCATGCTCAAACTCACCTTGTTATTATAAATACATAGGACTATTTTTATATCTACCTATAGATAGTCATATGAAAGCTCAGTCAATAGAAACTTCAAGTGTTTTACTTTTTTTATTAAGTATAAACCTCTTGTGAAGGTAAAATGTTATTGTGTAGAAATTATATAATACTTAAATTAAAATATTCAAATTATTTGGTAGTTAATACAAGTTAATATCCTTCCAAGTAAGTAGATTAGGCCATCCATGCCTAAAGAGCAGAGTTGTCATTGAAGTCCAATTATTAAGAAAGCAATAAAGGAAATTGGTTTCTCATCCTCAAAGATAGTCTCCAAACATATTAATAAATATTCATAATAATAATTTGATGAGATTATATTTATAACACCTTTTCAAGACCAAACATTCCTATACATAATAGTGTAACAATGTTTAGGACTTAGTCAATTCTTTGGGCACTTTGGTGATCCAATTGGTATTTTGAGCTTGTGTAAAGACACCTATGAGTATTGTATCATTGTCTTAATATTTTCATTGATTTTTTAAATTGATTGAGTCTAAAAAATAAGGAAGTTGTAGACCTCTTTCAATCAAGTCCTTAAGAGGTGGAATTTAGAGCAATTACTTTGACACTAGTAAGGAATAGTAAAGACTAAGATAAAACTTGTGTATTTAGGCAATGCATACTCATTGAGATCAAGATATGGATTGATTATTTAATCAATTAGGGAATACTTAATTAGATAAAGTGGGTATGAAATACTTAAGTAGGTAAAGAAGGCATGTAATCCTCAATGGTATAGATATATTATGTATGTAACATGATTTGAAACCTTGTTTCTCATTCTACCTTTTGATCCTAAAATTTTGAAAACTAAGTATTGACCATAATGGAATTTGAAAAATTAACTTATAAATGGTAAATCCTATAGCTTTGTAATAAATTTTAGAAGATGTAGAGTGGCCCTAAATTGATATATCTAATAAAATAAATTTGAAGTATAAGAATATAAAATGGAATATAAAATTAAAAGTATTATTTTACTAAATATATCCTTATAAGAAACTAAAATATTTTAGTAAATGTATCCTTATAAAAAACCAAATAGGGTGTATGCCCTTTGCAATCCAAATGGAATATGCCCTTTAGGTTCAAGACTAACCCTTTTGAATTTTGGTTTGGTTTTTTTTAAAAGGAGTAAGCCCTTTACAAAAAATGTTTTGTATTTTTCATTTGTAATGTTTTTAGCCCCCAAATTTGTGAATCTACCCATATAGAAGTATTGATTAGTATATAAAGAGGAGGTAGAGTCTTCTTTCATATTTGGATGGGTCATTGACATGCACTAGTATTCTATTGAACCCTGATTCCCAAATCAATGTCTTTGCAACCCTCAAGGGGGCTCAAAATATTTTAATTTTTACAATTCCTTTTGTCTTGGATGTGTTGTAAGTTTTTAAGGAAAAATTATATTTACATCAAATGATAATACATTTTTAAATATGCATGGATAATTACGCTTATTAGAGAGAGGATTCTAGACTTATACTCCTAAATAAAATTTTCAAGTAGTTTTGGCCCCTATTGATCTAAAGATAAATTTTCAAACCTACTTGACCAATTTTAGTAGAGCCTACCACTTTTTTATTTCATTTTTAGTCAATGCCATTTATGGAATAGTTTGAAACTATTTATCATCACATATCATTATCATCTTTTTATAGTCTTTTATATATTATTTCAGAACTTAATTCACACATTCTTAATCATTGTCAAATCTCAAGTAAATCAAAAATCATATACACATTTATATCTCACTTTCTACTTTTAATTTATGAGGTTCAAGGTATTCTTCCCATATTTTTTACCAAGGTGGATATTTATTTATCGTACGTTTACATTATTTAGATCATATTTTCCCTAGTGACTTGTTGGCATTTATTGGCATCATTTTTTGAAAAGTTATATGCCATTTTATGCTTAAATTTTGGTGAACCCATCCTTTATGAATATCAAACCTTAGGGTTTTTCATTCTCTCTTTTCCTCTAGGGTTCATTATTTGTTTTTTAAGGTCAAATTTATCTAAGTTTATTAAAACAAATCAATACCATTAGCCCTAACTTATTACATGTTTACTATGTTTTGATCTTATGCCAATTATTCAATTTGTATATACAAAACCTATTAGATTAAGTTTTATATTGAGTGGTATACATATTAATTTGGTTTAAATTACTTTAATTATTACTCATACTTGTTTTAAAACCCTAATGGTGAACATCGATAATATTATTGGTTTTTATAATGGTAATAATGCAAATGGTATAAATGTGAATGATAAAAATGCATATGTTAAACATAATAAATATTGTGATGTCAATGATTTTGATGATAATTCTATGTATGAAAATTATATGAATGATAATGGTGCTATTGGATATCATGATAGAGATAATGATATGTAGATCAAGAAATATTCAAAATAAGTGTTCACTTTAGGCAAATGATTAAGGAATGTCCCAACTATTTGAATGACATATTTATTATTTTAATATCTATAAAAAATAAAAATTTATCTAAGGAATCTATATATGATGAATTATATTCTATGACCATGAGATTATAATATATAATTACAAAAATGGCATATTATTCATACATTATTTATTGATTCACGTACTATGACTATGTCTTGTATTATATCAAATAATGTTTAAAGTATAAACTTATGCACAATGTCATTCCTTTCTAGGAGAGGGTACATCAACAAGGTTTACTTAGTACCACCATGGTTCTTAAATGTTATGATGATTTAATATGCACACCTCTCGAGGGCATCACATTACCTATCATCTTGGGTCATAAGACAAAGTTAATATGGTTTCATGTATTTTTACATAATAATACATTATCTATTTATTAAACACACATGGCTAAATCAAATGAGATATTCCCCATCAAAATTACATTAGTGTCTTAAATTTGTGCATGATAATAAATTTGATACTGTCTAAGTCATATATTATGAATTGCATATCCAAATTCAACATGATGTATTATCCATAGTGCTCCCTATACAAAACATCATACAAACTCAAATGTAGACATCTAGAGTTATAGTTCATACTTACTCAATTTTTAAGGTACTCTTATCATAGCCTCTTGTATGTGTTCATATTAAAGCACACAATGTGGTTTCCATTATATAATCCAAACAAAGTGATTATTTTCAAGATGATAAAATAGATATTAAATCCCATTCCCACAATCTTCATTATAATACTATTGATGATGATTTAAGTTACCATAAAACTCATGTTTAAATTTCAAATATTACTAGTCACAAATTCAACTCCTCTGGTTTATGGTCCACAAGATCCTTAGACATTGATTTTGAATCTACATGGGAATCATATTATACATATGGTGAAAAATTATATGGGTTCATTAGTTAACATTTCTATCTTATCTCATGTACTTCAATGGAATAATCTATTGTACACATATTTTTTTAGATATATAGCAGGTGTTTCTAAAAAGATGTTGGAAGGGTTGGAATGTATCTTTTGTGGAGGCTATGGGGGCATTGGGAGGTTTGGCCATTTTTTGGTT